>MDJU01000236.1:0-44346 GCA_001721665.1 Trichoderma pleuroti
GTTGCTGTTGGCAGGTTTGGCATGTGCTCGGCGTGTATGTAAGCCAGCAATTGTGTGGAGTACATGTAGTAGATGGAATAACACCCGACTCCATCCATTGATATTTACTACTGCCTTGTAATACAGAGTAACTACTAGGTAGATGCTCCTGGTGAATGAAATGTTTGGTTTCGCCGTCAAGGAGCAATTGTTTCATCCGCCACGCACGGCCATTCACTTCAATGGCTTCCATCCTTGTACTCGTGCTTGTACGCTGCCGCCCACCCGTAACCGCCCACGTCCCCCAGCGCTGCCACCAGCTGCTGCACCTTGCCGCTGCTGTGCTGTAATATAGGCGCCCAACCACTGGAAGCAGCCCCTCCCCAGCGGCTACAGCAGCAGCAAAGGCGCCTACCGCACAGCCATCCACGGAGTTTACATTGATGTAATTGATGTTTCTCGCCAGGGCCAATGAGCGCCAACCGCCTCCCCCAGCGCGCCTACGCCTGAAACTCGAAACCTCCCGCTTGCATCGCCAGCCCACCAAAGCGTGCCAAACGCTGTGCATCAACTCCATCAGCCATGACGCATCGTCCGTCCGCCCTCAACTGCCCGCCAGTCGTTTTGGCTCAGGCGCCATGTCTGAAATAGCTCCGTGCTACCTTGTTACTTGGTTCCTACAGTACGAGTACAAGCTGCCACCATGACAGCGACTGACTGCTGGACAAGCTGCGTGCTGTGCTGAGCTGACATGGACTCACTCGAGGCATCTCCAGTCGTTCCTCCGGGAGTCGCCCCTGGTCTGCACTGGCGCCGAGTGGCCGCCTCTCGAGTGGTCCTGGATCGTCGACATTGTTTCGACGGCCTGCATTCACTCGCTGGCAGTGCAGAATGCCTTGAAACGTGCTCGTGCTCGACACGGTGAAGAAGCCGCCCGGGCATCGACAATCTGGAATGATGCCGCTTCTGAGACGCGCCAGAGCGGATTCAACACGCCAGAGTCGTCTGATGCGCGCCTATCCATCTATGCGTTTGCATTGTAGTCTTTGTATCCAGAGGCCTCTCTCGCCTCTCATAACCCGCCGTGACTCGAGTCCCAAGTTTTCTTGTCCCTCCCAGTTTCTTCACCCATTCTTCCACTCTCTATCCTCTATCCTTTATTCTCTTTTCCCACTTGCTCGCTTGTTCATGTTACATTCATTCACACATTGACAACCGTTCAGTGCTTGCTTTCCCCCCCCCCCGTTGTTTGGTGTATGCCCTCCACTTTGTCTTTGGAACACACACAACTCGTTCTTTGATCTACCACACGAGAGCCAAGATTACCTCGTGACGGCTTTCTTTCACACATCGTCCCGAATTTTGCCACTCTGGTCCTGCTTCATCTCTCTTCTCTTCGGGAGTCTTCTGTTCAGTGGCTTACACGGCTGCTGGTTCAGCCAACCCTACCGACACCGACGCCGACTCTCCTGCCTGACATCCTTACACTGGGGACGATAATTTTAATATCATCAACTTGGGCGTGTTTAGCTGGCAGTTTTGTGGCCAAAATACAATGACTATTGCATCACGGTCTGCTCGTCTCTTGCTGCTGGTTTCGGCATTGGCATCATTTGTCTCAGCCTCACCGTTGGGCTCCGTCTACATCCAAGACGCGCAGTGCCCTGCTAATTTCCAGTCCTGTCCTTCGGGTCTGCCCAATAACTTTTGCTGTGCCGAGGGAACATCCTGCCTCTCATTAGCTGGCAACACGACGGCGCTGTGCTGTCCAAACGACGAGACCTGCGAAAAGATCCAGCCCATCACCTGCGATGTTGGCCAGCAGGACCCGAGCAAGAACCAAAACTCGCCCATCAAAACCAGCATCTTTGACGTTGCCTTGGAAAAATGCGGCACCAACCTCTGCTGTCCGTTTGGATATTCGTGTTCCGGAGATAACACTCAGTGCGTCAAGAACTCTGATCAGAGCACATCTCCGGAGAGCCCCAGTAGTTCCTCATCTGGCCCTTCGCAAACAACTGCTTCACAAACAAGCACTTCGCCCGCAAGCGCTACATCAGCAAATACTGCGCCGACTTCTGCACAGGCCTTTTCTACGCCTGCCTCTTCTCTGGTTGTTGCGCCAATTGCTACCACGCCAACCTCGTTCCCAACGGAAGAATCGACTGTCCCATTAACCACATCGGCCCCCGATTCCTCCCCCAACGGCCGACAAGAGCTCTGATGCGCCGGAATCAACTCCTTCCAAGGCAACAAACCCAAAGACAGTCTCCATCATTGGTGGTGTCATTGGAGGCTGCGCTGTCCTGGCTGTCCTGGGAGGTATCTTGTTCCTCTTCATCCGCCGCCGCAACCGCGGCAGCAAGAGTGGCTACTCCGAGAAGACAGGCTTTGGACGGATCAAGCATCTCGGCCCCGGTCCTCAAGGCACTAGCATCATGGTCTCCGATCCCATCCCCCAGCCAAACTCTTACCGCGCCGACTTTATCCGCAAAAGCCCCTCCATCAGCTCTTCCATCAGCTCTTCCATCAGCCAGAGGCCTCCGCAGATTGTTCTCAACCACCATGATACATCCCAACGTCTCTCCATTCCGAATCCATTCGACTCCCCCAGCCCTTCAAACCACTCGCCTACGAGCTCTCAAGGCTCCGTTAGCTCGGACGATGAACGAAATGCTCGCACAGGGCACGTTGAGTCTCGGAACCGGTTGGCTCCCATAAGAGCCATGAAGGCTTCCAGCACCAGAGTCTATCCGCAAAACGTGCCCAGGGAGCCAAGCGGGGAGAACATCAACGTGTTTGCCGACCCCATCATGATGAGCAGCACGTATGATAGGCGTCAGACGCACGCCACGACGTTTACGGATCTCATGGTCGAGGCTCAGCTCGAAGACGTACACAGGGGGGAGCCATACCTCGGTCCCCCTACGATGATGAACAGAATATGATACCAATAATATCTCCCACTCCTCTCTCTCATCATTGAATCGAAATCTACGTCATGTCTTTTTTTCAGTTTGTCATTGACCAAGCAATCTGCTTTGTCCTGGTTAGGTTTTTTTTGTTTCTCTCGATTTTCCCTTTGTTTTAATCCTCCTCCCTATACAATTGTGCATACGGCAACGAGAGGCAAAACGGTCTTGTTTATTCATCTTTTTTTTTTGGTTCGTTTCCTTTGTCAACAAAGAATGAGTGATACCATGGATTCCAAACGATTCCATTTATTTTTTTTAACGATGTACATTTCCTTTGTGTATATATACCAAGGGCCATGGGCCGGTCAGAGACTGTGGCGAGGCGCTTAATTTGATTGATTGATACTCGGGTGGGTGAATTTGAAAAAAATCGTCATTGTCGATGGGAGGAAGCATAAACAAGGAATTGCCATTTCGTTGGGACAGTGGTAGTCTGCGATAGTAATAGCTGGCTTTAATACTCCGTATACTCCTGCAGAATATATAAAAACACACAAAGTATTTACAACCACAAGCGCATAGAAATGAGTTTGGGTATGCCCAAGATGACAAGCAGAGGTGGTATTAACACGCTATCAACATGCTCCACGCTATCAACATGCTCCGAATTCATGTTCTCGCCATATATTAACGAATGCAGCTGTACTTGTATATATATATAATAATAAAATCCACGCAACATCTCTCTCTCTTATATACCACGCACATGTCGCTCAATATCCAAATCCCGTCAAAAAAAAACGACTCCCAAAAGCAACCGCGAAACCATCACTTTCTCTCTCTTTCCCTCTCTCCTTCTTCCGCTTCCTACACGCTATGCCGATGACAGATAGATGCCCATCATAAAAAAATAAAACAAAAAACACAAAAATCCAATACAACAAAAACAAAAACTGCAGAGTAGACAACTCGGTATCTTGTTTTGACAATATCCAACGTAACCAATCAGAAAAACATCTTTGGAAAAAAACAAAACACTGACAGACAACCACAAGCTCGCTTCCTTGATGTAATTATATATAGAGATGCCGGCCAATCGTTCCACACAACCCAGCGGCTGCGGATGAATAATGAAAAAGCAATAAAAAACAAGCATTGTAAAAACCAATTCATTACATGACGATGCACTTCTTGTCTTTATCATGGTCCTTGGGCGGCGGAGGCGGCGGATCCATGTCCATCCAGATGCTGCCATTGTGGTCGCCATTGTGGTCTTCTTCCGCAATGACCGGCTTGGGAACTTCCTTCTTCTTCTTCTTGGCCGTCCACCCTCGCTTCTTTGCGTCGCGCATATTCTTGGCTGCGCTCCTCTCGGCTCGACTGGGCCGTCTGTTTACCGTCGATGGCTGCCGGCCGGGCGAGGCTGGCGGTCCCTTCATCCATGTTGGCAAGACAAGATTGTTGGCCTGTATGGGTTGGGGACGGCCGGTGGAGATGGTTTCCAGCCTCTCTACCGTGGGAGGTGCAGCAGAGCCACCGGTTGGACGAGGCCTTCGGGGCACGGGTGCCACAATCGGCAAATCGCCACGGCGAGATGTCCTTCGCCCTGGAGGATCAAAAGCACCGCCCACACCACGGGGAGTGCTGATGATCAGGGGTTGGTCAACGTCCAGATGAGCCATATTTGCCGTGGGGAGAGCCAGTGAGCCTGCAACCGGCTGTGGCCTCTGAAATGGCTGGTCATATGGCGAGATCAGGCTGCCTGCTAGGTTGAGAGGATTTCCCTGACTGGCCCTCCGAATCAGCCTGGCCATTTGGTCCGAGCTAGGAGCCGGCGGCAAGGCTGATTGCAATTGCACCGGTTCAGCGTAAGAGGAATAAGGCGTTGGGCTACTTTCCGACGATGGAGACACCAATGGCCAAGTTTGCGCATTCGATAGCCTTCGTACGATATTACTTGAGGCGCTGGTAGTCGCGACTGTTGACATTGGAGAAGCATCGAATCCAAGTCCCGGCCCGCCAAAGTCGAATTCGGGATGCACCAGAGGACCTACCGTCGCTGGACTGCTTTCATAAAGCCCTACCGAAGTAGACGATGTTGCAGTTGTCGGTCGTGGCGTGACGGAATCTTGCGTGGTAACTATGGACTGGCTGTCCCGACTTCGAGCCCTCATTGGCGAAGCTGGAGGCGATACGTCGTATATGTTCTCGTGATCCAACGGACCAGAGGTGCTTGAAAGTGGTAAATGCAGTTCTTCATCAGCTCGCAGCCTGCTTATCACGGTTGAGTCGCTGGAAGATCTGGCATGGTTTAGTCCGTGATCGCCGAGATGGCTAGCTGCGTGAGCTGCCAACGATATGCTCGGTGGAATCATCAGGGTCGGTGGCTGAGGCGGAACGCTGTGACTTGCCGGTATTGGTAGATACTGCTGCGATTGCGTCGGGAGTGAGGCGGGCGCTAAGATGGCGCGGCCACGCAGAAAGGCGGGCGTGTCTCCGGGATCCTCAGCTTGATACGGAGGTGGCGGCGGTTCCCAATTATCCGCGTCACTCTCGTGAGGATGCTCTCTCCTACCGTCGGCTCGACGGTACTCGATGGGGCGCCCATCAGCTGTCCGCGGATTTAGCAAGCGGTTGGCAGCAGCGACTGTGGCCGCTCGGCGAAGAGTTGTCCCTGAGCGCGGGCTAGAGTGCGCATAGGGGGCGTCCATGGCTTCCTGTTCCTCAATGGACAAGAACTCCTCATCGTCGACTGGCTCGCGTATGATTGGGCGGTTTGCAACAGGATTGCGGTTCATCGTCCTTGGTACAAAGGGGTCGTCGTCCTCGTTGCTCCTCGTTGATTCAGGCGAAATTGGCGACACAATATAATCCCTGGGTCCAGTTCCGGTGGCAGACGTGGGAGTAACGGCGATTGTGGCGGTTCGCATCAGGCTGCCTCTCCTCCCGCCTGCTCTTCCTCCGCGTTGGGCCACCGTCCTCCGCCGCACAATGGCAACTTCGGTTTCTATATCGCGCTGCTCCTCTTCAAGCACCTCCGCATCATCGGTTCCCACCTCAATGGCGATCTCAGTCTTGGCTCCGTCGGTGAAGGCATATCCAAAATCCACCAGAGCGATTCTGCCGCCATCGACAAAATCCATGTCCTCGTCTTCGGTGACGAGCCTGGGTCCAGCAACTCCAGAGGCAGTAACAATGAGCCTCTCCTTGAGTGGCGTGTCGCCAAATCCCGAAACCCATTTCACGTTGCTCACACCGGTAAGCTCCGATGTTTGATGTCCCGCCACAAAGTTGTTTCTCAACTTGTCACACAAAATCTGCCACTGAGGAACTCTTCCTGTGGGAGCTGTGGGAACAACGACCTCCTGTGTCCTCGTCGATGGCGATCGCGAGGAATGGCTTTGAGCGCTGTTCCTCCGAGCCAGGCCAGAAGCATTGTCGGTGGTTGATGGGGCCTCGGGCACCGCAGTCAAGTCCTCGGGCACGCCGTAAATCCAAACCTCGCTGCCGTGGAAACACGCCGATACCAACTCACCATGATACGTAGCCGAAGGCAGCGTACAAGGAAGCAGCTTGGCCTGCGAGGTTGTTTTGGGCACTGGCCCGGTGAAATGCGTGGTGCCATTTCTAAGGTCATCAATCCGGACGGCTCGAAAGGTCTCGAAGCTACGGTCATAGGCAAATGCCCAAGCGGCCTCCTCCTGGCTCCCGTCCTGTAGCAGCACGGCATGGCTGCAGTCTCGGCTCGAGTTGGGGAACAGGATGGACGTGGTCCACATTGCGCTGAGGTTCTCTTCGGCTTCTTCCATGGCAAGGGCGCCGGGATCATAGTACGGCGCAGTGATGACGACCGTGCTCGGTGGAGACGAATGCAATGTTGTGCCAAGAATCTGCGTGCCGTCAAAGGAAAAGGCCAACGCATCCACTGCATCACACTTGACCGCGCGCCTTTCGGTGGAAGACGCTCCGCGGCTCAGTGACTGGACCTCGATGCCTCCGTCATAGGCTGCGGTGAGAACGGTACCGCAGGGCGACAGCGCAATGGTTCGTGGGTTGTTGTCGAGTATCATGGACTGCTTCCGTCTGGGCGGAGACTGTTTCAGATCGTAAATGTCGACTTGCATCTCGGTGGAAAGGACGGCCAAGAGGGTGGCATCGTTGGAAACGCATGCCGATACCGGGCGGCGCAGCATCTTGAACTCGCGCTTCATCTCGATACCCGAGCCCTGGGCATTAATCAGGTACATGCGTGATGAGTTGTAGGCCAATACGAAGTGCCCGTTTGAGGACGTGGTGAAGCCCATGCCCTCTCCTCCCGGACATGACGAGGAGCTGATGGCCTTGGAAATGAGTTTAATAATGGTGACGCTCGGCCGCACATACGAGTCGAAGAGGTTTCGCTTGATTTCACTGGCGAACATGCGCCGCAGACGAGGCAAGTTGGCGTCGTCGGCGGACGGCAAGCCGGCATGGGACGTGGCATATGTCGGACATCGTGCGAGGTGGTATCGGTAGAGGTGCGGGCGCTGCGACACTTCTCTCCATTTGCGGTTGAGCGTCATGAGCGAGGCGAAGCCATTGGGATCCGTGGCTAGAAGTATCCTGTGATGCCATGGTCAGATTTTTTCTTCTCCCCCTAACCCCTACTCGCCCTTTGTGCTCTCCCGTGCCTCCTTTGCTCGCATTTTGAAGCCTCGTCCGCCGGTCCAGGGGAGGAATTGCTCACTGCTCGATGATTTCGTCTGGCAGCCCGTCAAAGGGCGGCGGCGCCTCGAGGACGATGGGCACCTTTTCGATGCTCAGCCGTCGCGCCTCCGGCGGCGCCTGGGCGTCGTCCATGACGCTACTCGGCTGGCAATCGGGCTGCTTATACACGATACGGCATGTCCAGCAGAGTCGGCGAGGGTCGGGTCGCGATGCTGGCGGACAGGCTCTGCAGCTGGTATGGCAGAGGAAGAGACGGCGGATTGGAGTTGGAGGAGCAGCGGAAAGGGCACACACGAATCCAGGTATGGAGGTAAAAGGGAGCGGCGATGAGGCGGAGGAAGTGGCTGAGAGGCTCTACTAGTCAGTGTCGAGGCAAGGCACCGTGGACCTGAACAGCAGTGGACAGCACCTCCATAGGTAGGTCTAGTAGAGCTGCGGACGCTAGGGGCCTTCTCTGACATGTGCAAGTACTTGGGACGGGGTGCCCGCGCGCACCTGTGCCGGAGTAGCTGGTACCTGCCGGGCCCTGTCAACCTGTCCAGTCTCTAGAAGCTCTCGATTAGCGTCCGCAACGCCCCATGCGAGCACGCCCACTAGTGCGGCAGAGAAGCCCTGGAACAACACAAGGTGGGCGAGAGATTACAGCGCAGTCCGGGCACTACCTTGGTAGTACTGAGTGTGCGCGTATATTGAACTGGCATCAATGTTACTAAAGTAATACGCACAACAAGAGACATCAGATTTGATGATACTAAGTAAAAACGGGAGGGGAAAAAGAGGCAGCAAGATGACATCTGATATCTCGCCAAGAATGTTGAGTCTGTTTTCATCATCGTCCATGTACCCACTCGTTCCACGATGCTCCATCCTGCTGCTACTCTACTGTAGCAATACGGGACCCCCAAGCAGGGGGGGAAATGACGGAGAGAGAGACTCTAACTTTGAAGGCATGAGATCTGTACAGTACCCATCTTGTAAGAGCATCTTTATTTTTTTACTTCTCTTCTTTTATTCTTCTTCTTCTCTATACTTTTAATTCTACCGAATGGCCTCTTTTATCCATCTATTCGAATTCACGAATTACAAGCCTCATCCTCATCCCCTCCCTGAGCATCGCCCCCTATATGTATCCCGCCTCGTTATAATACGGACTCAACGGCATCGGCATATTCATCTGTGTGCGCACGAGCACCCGCGGCAGATCCTTAGCTGTCAAACTACGGATTTGGCCGACATGCGCCTCTACTCTCTCCTCTCTCTCTGACCAGGCCAGACAGGGGGGGTTGATGGCATGGAATCCCCCCCCCCCCCCAATGTGTCTTACTGTCTGACACTCAGCGGCTGATTTCCAATGCGCCCGCCCACTCTGCCACTTGGAATCTTTGCCCAAACAAGCAGCCGTTCTTCTTCTTCTCCCTCTTTTTTCTTATTCCGTTTCTAGTCTCTTTCCTATCCTATTCTCTTTTCTTCCCCTCTCGTTTAGGCCCCCCCGAACACGACTAGACGCATCGTCGATTTCTTCCGCATAAAAATCACACTCTATCAATAGCATCAGCTCAATTTCCCATAGGCCCAGAGAAGAATAGGCTATCCGCCTTGGCGCAAATGTTTCTTTTTTTAGCCCAAGGAACAGGAAGCAATCGGCGCTCCTTTTCTAGCTGCCTGCATCACGTGAGGCTGCTCTTCACACCCACCTCGGTTCAGATGAGCAGAGCACCAAAGAGCGACGTGAGAGAGCATGGATTACTCCGTACAAGTAACAGTAACAGTCCGAGTACGGGGGCACTGCTGCAGGCATGAAGTAACATGTACGGGGGGTCAACAGGGAGGATGCACTCCGCATCTCATCTTGAATCAGCTGTTTGTTTTTTTATTTGTCCGAGTTACGGACCATTGTCAAATTCATTCACTGAATTCCGTGGCTGCTTCAGCCCAACCCCTGCACCCGACGCCTCTCTCATCCGCACGGCCCAAGAAGGATGGAAGCTGTGCTCTTTGATGGGCTAACATTGATTGCCCCTCAAAGGATTCAATGGCACAGTTCCGCAGTCGCTCTGATTCTGATCCGGCAGATGGACCTTGGTCGCACAAAAGACGTGGCGGTGAATCGAATCCATCCCTCAGATCTACAGGATGGAGTCCAAAAGGCTCCGCATCGCAGCATCCTGGGTGTCCATCCGGCAGCCAACGCTCTGGCCATCAATCCTTGGTTTGATCCGATCCCTCCAATCTTGTTCACCGTCATAGTCGGCATTACCTAAAAAAGATGTCCGATGGAGGTAGAGCAAAAGATAAGCTCCCTGCTTCGGGGCAGCTCTTCCCACAAATCATGCTGTGCTCTGCAAGGCCGGCATGCCGAGAAGAGGACCATGGATCACACCCTCCGCACCTCAACGAGAAGAGGTGCATCGCGATGGTGACTGGAAATTGGAAGATGGTGTGGCGCAGCCTTGTTCAAGAGGGCCCTGCCCCTGGCATCTGGTTGAAATCAAACGGCTCAAGCCCAGGTCCCATGATGGGAAGCTGGGCACTCAAGAACTCGTCTGTAATAAGAGTGCCAATGTCGTCTCCCAAGTTCTCCAGGAAATTATCGTTATTCACCTGTAGTCCATTCATCAGATCCGGCACATTGAGAGGATCCTCGGGTGGCATCGCCGTCTGCGTCTGCTGCGCCTGAAGGAGCACGTCCCGAATCTCCCGCACGCAGGGCCAGGTATTCTGAATCTCGTCCATGGCCTGCATGATGAGTGACAGCGCACGTTCAATGTCTGGATCGCTCCACGATGCCTTTTGGAGGAAGCGTTTCATCATGACCGTGCTTGCGGCCGTAGAGAGCGTGTGCACAAAGTCCAGCGGCAGCGACCGGTAGCGGTAGTAGCGAGAGTAGCTTCGCATGAGACGTAGAATCGCCTGCAGAGACTCGTAACAAATTTCCACGTCTTCGCCCTCGGCAACCCCTGGGTTCTCAAACATGTGCGATGGCGGGCGGTGGAGGATGATCATGATGGTGTGAAACATCATGCTAATGACGTTTTGAGATTAGCCGTTGTGAACGTGATTATGTTTGTATAGGTACACTGCAGAGCTACAATGAATGAAACGAGTCAACTTACTGAAGATGTAAAACATACGGAGGCACCTGGCCAACCGTCCACTGATTCCAGTGCAGGAAACTGGGGATGCCCGCGAGCCACTTGGTCAACAGCACATGGATCCTTCGCGTCTTGGTTGCAATAATGGTGGGATCCGCGCCTCCTCTCCGGTTCTCGAACAAATCCGTGATGATGAGGTGGATGATCTTGGCCAGTTCGGCTCGGTAGATGAAGGAGCCCACGAGCGCCACGCCATTGTCCCATTCGTTTGCCGACGCCCCTTTGCAAATGTACGTCTCGAGAAGGCCTTGCCAACCCGGGGGGTATTGGAGCCGGATGGTATTCCGCACGTCCGACTCGCCCGGGTACAGAGCCGGAGGTCTCCCGAAATAGAGACTGAGCTGCTTATCGGCCGTAAAGACTGCCCAGTAGACTCGGCGCTGGATTTCCCTATCACCGCTCGTTTCGGAAGTAGATCCATCCCAGTTGGTGGGATCGAGGTGAAGGCCCATTTCGTGCGCGAGGCGAAAGGCCATGCCACAAAACAGCCAGCCCTTGGATGCCCGTCCCACAGCAATCTCATGGTATCCAAGCAGAACCAGAGCTTGAAGGGTTGTAAGGTCGGGGCTATCGAGGGTAGGATAAAGAAGCGTCTGGGCTTGGCTTGAAAAGATTTCAGAAACGTTGAGCATGTCGTCGTACTGAAGCGCTCCCAGAGCACAAACGGCGTAGAGCAAGACGTCTGAATAGTATTTCCCTGACCCGACATCATAGTCTCTCAAAAAGTACTCGCGATACAGAACCATGTTGTACGGGTAGACCTCTTGAAAGAATCTCGACATCATCTTTTGTGAAATCTCGTGGTGAGGCTCGTACTGGAACGACGCACTCACGGGGCTGAAGTCGTCCAAGTCCCCATACAGATCGCCCAGGTCCAGCTTGTTGTTATTGTTGTTGGCATTCATATTCAGGCTGTTATTATAAGGCTGGCCATCTGCTGAAATGGCCAGCGACTCCATGCCCATGGCATTTGTCGGAGCTGGAGATGACGACGTCTGAGAAAAGTGAATCTGCAGTAAGCTCGTCCCTCCAAAGAACTGCGCTGCGTTGCCTCCTCTCAGCCGCCTAAGCTGGCCGGACTTGACTCGAGCAGCAGCAACGCTCGGGTCCGTCTTGATGTCAACCTGCCCGCCTTCCGCCAAGGCCGCATCGGGAGCCGGCGAGGTCAGCGACATCTCCGAGATGATTTGCGTGCGCTCCGCATCGTCTGCCAGAGCAAGCTTGTGAATGACTCGCTCCAGCGCGGCGATCTGGCCCTCCAGAGCCTGGACATAGCTCTTTGAGACCGGCCTGCTCGGTCTTGTCGTTAGCAAACAGAGCCAGCTCCCAGCGAACCTCGCGCCTTACCGCTGCTTTTCTCCGATGCCCTGGAGGACACACTCAGTGCCCGCCTTGGCACATTTGGAGCACGGGCGCTTCCGATCGCATTTGATCTACAGATGCAGGAGAATCAACGTCAGCCTCCATACGAGCCTTGGCAGTTTCAGGGAATAAGCCCATGGCGAACCTTGCGACGACGGCATCGTTCACAGCTGAAGAACGTGGTTTCATTAGTAAAAGCTCAATGTCATCAGATCAGGTGAGAAAGACGTACGACGTCCTGACGGAGTCTCCCAAGAGGGGCTCCTCCATTGCTGCACACACCGAGCCACCTCACAGGCGTAGAGGATTGCGAAGAGTTGAGCGCTGTTCGGGTCAATTGGACTGGCTGTGGTGGCGTGAATTGGAAGCAGAAAATCCTGGCATGATGACTGCGGAGATAAAAATGAGGCTTCGCAGCTAATGAATGTTGCAGCATCAAAGCAGATCGGAGGCTGACCGGCATCAGTTCCAGTTGGCCACCGCCCCGGCGCTACGTCGCCTAGAAAACCGGGGATATTGCCCAACTTGGATTATTCACACCTACAGTACGGAATAAAGAGTAGCCATATTCCATTAGATGTCAATCTCATATATAAAGATGAATATATATATATTCTTCTCTAGTGGCTAATAATCCTAAAATATTGTCAATAAACATATACTGCAGAATACCGCTGCTCTGCCTTCTGAGGATACATCCATCTTTCTCTGTGCCGTGACTCTGCTCACCAACTAACAATATCAGCATTTCCCTTTCCCACATAGAGACAACAGAAAAGGCTGACTCCATCAAGACGCAAACATCAATCATAAACATCTCAACAAAACAAATCAACTTGCGAGATCTTCGTCTCGCGCATCCAACACCAGCATATGTCCCGGCGCATGTGCCATCACCACTCCCTCCAGCCCAGCCCTCATCACCGCCTCCTGAGGCGTCACTCCGCACCCCCAAAACCACAGGAATCTCCTCATCCTCATCCTCATCCTCTTCCTCTTTATCCTCACATCTTCTCTCCCCAAACGCCCTCTTCCCCTCCGCATCCATCGGCGCATCTCCCCATTCCGGCCCATCAATATCCTTAATCCCAAGCCTCTCCACCGCCTCCCACCCCCAATCCAACGGCTCCCCATGCGTGGCCCCAAACCTCCTCGTCATGTTCCTCACCCTCTCGACATCCCGCCTCTTATACGGCCTCATCGACACCACATACGTCCCGCCCTGAAACACCCCCGAAGGACACAACCGCAGCGTCGTCCTGTACATTGGCACATTTCTCCCCAGCAAAAGCTGTCTCGGCGGGAGTCCTGCCGTTGCCAGTGCCGTCTCAAAGGAATACGAGCACCCAATCAGAAAAGCAACGTGGTCGTCTGTCCATTCCGCCACGACATCATTGCAATGGCTCTTTTCCAGCTTCGAGTCCTTGTATACCATGTAATGAGGAGCGTCTCGCCGTATGTCACACCCTTCTCCGAGAATCTCGTCGCCACGGAGCTTGTCAAGATGGGAAATAACGGCATTGTCACACCCCTTGGTTGCGGACTCGGCAATCAGGGGACATGGGACCGGATTCCGAGCGCAAAGGTTGCGGAAGTCATTGGCATATCGTGATGGTAGTATGATGAGATTGGCCTGTAAATATCCAGGCGCGAGACCTGAAGTTGATGCCTTGTGCGACTTGTTGTTCCGTGAGGCTAATCGGGCTTGTTGCCCAGTTACGATGGAAGTGTTCATGATTGTGAATTTTGTGTTGGTATGATATCATCAAAGGCCTGCAACATTAGACACAAAAGCTGCACAAGGTCTATATATCTATTTACAACAACTACAACACTCGTCGTGCATACTATTCAAATATTCCTAGTTATTTGACCCCAAGATACTGGCTATCTGCCTTAGTAGGCAGATCTCATACTTACATTAGCTTATACCCACTCGCAATGGGGACGGAGTTGCGCCTCCGTCTCAACCACGATACGGAAGACGGCCAATTCTACACTAAAAAGAGGCCAATACTTAACACCACATGAATAGGCAAATGTGATTCGATAATGGGAGCAACAGGCCTCGGGGATCAACAGCGATCAAGCTAGATGGACGGATGCGTCATTGGCTTGGACGTCTCAGGCATACTTGGTTTAGGTATTCTGCAAACTAGCGTATATTTCCACAAACCCTCTCATTAACGCCACATGACTTCTCTTGTCGTGGATGCATCAATAGTCCCCCGTTGAACCACTCATAATATGCTACTACTAGGTAGTTGTCATGTTCAAAACGCGACAATCGTCGTTGTGAGACACCTCATCCAGAACTCAAGCCAAACCACACACCAACCGATATTCTGTGTATCAGGTGTCCACCTTCGCCTTGGGAGACCGTTCCCACGTTCTCTTTACATACAAGCGGACAGCCTTTCCGACATCTCGTGCCCACCGCTTGACACGCCGCCTCACTTTCTCTTCTTCAATAGGAAGTGGTTGATTTGTCGCGCTCACTTCTGCCCCATAGGAGCCATCTGTGCCTTTGCTGGCGGCTGCGAGTGGAACACAAGACGCTTTTTCATCCGTACAAGGCACATCTAGCTCCTCTGGTGCGGTAGCATAGCTTTGCGGGCTGGAGAAATGCAACCGAAGCACCGAAAGCTTGCCTCGCAGCCCACGAGGCCTGCTTGCATGACTGTTAACACGACTGCTACCCATCTCAACCTCTTCTTCTTTAGTTGCTGACGTAGCAGGATGACTTGAATGTGCTGCACCCACGGCCGGCGATGGCGGATAAGGGATATTGAACTGATCAGACGGCTGTGGTGATGGCTCGAAACGGATAGACCGCTCCTCCATTGCCGCCATGTCCCCTTGTGTTGAACCAAAGCTCGATGCCTGTGTTTTGCTGCCCATGTCAATCCCACAATGTTCATCTGTAGCACTCTTTCTAAGACAGGGTGCTAGTTCCGCCAGCGAGTTGCATTGTTTCAACCGATTATTGTATGGAGAAAGCCCGCTGTGGCCTGGCTGAACTTGATTACGCGGTATTTTGAGCTTCAGCTTTGGTCGCACTGCTGGCCCGTACTCGTGATCGTGGCTGCCGGCATACGTTCGCTTTTCACTCGTAACTGAGCATAACACATTGCCACGCTTTCCGGGTGATGACGACGGTGCACGAGCTCTGAGTTTGAACTTTGGGTGAAAGTCCTGCGAAAGCCGTGAAATTGCGGGCGAAGAGGCAGTTTGCCTTGTTTCCAAGGGCCGCTTCATTGCTGCAGTACACTCTTTGCCCAACACCAAGCCGGCATGCCCCAAGTAGCCATTTAACGCCGGGGTACCCGCAGTACCGTAGCCTGAAAGCTTCTCAGCTTCTCTTGGGAGCGGTGGTAGGGCTTTCATCAGTTGAGGTATACTTTCCTTGACTCTTAGTTCACGAACGGGCGAAATGGGTTCTGGGCAGAGGATTGCCATGTTGTTGTGACGCTCCGGTGTATGCTTTACAATTTCGTCGGGGACAATGCCAGTTATGCTTATCCGCATAGCCGCAATATTCCTGCGGTGGCGTTTTAGATATACACCGTCTTCTTCATCAACCGGGTTGGGTGATGTCGGTGACGGTCGCCGACTCGAGCGTTTCAGGGTAGTCGCGTGCACATCATCCTGCTGGTACAAAGAGGTGTCACGGCATCCTCCATTCATGGACTGTATCTCGTTGTCTTTTGAGACCTGAACCCTTGCCAAGCGGTCAAAGGATGATAAGACTGAAGCAAATTCCGACAACGCAGGATCCAACGAATATCTCAGCTTCGAATGACCAACTTGAGATGACCGTTGACTCCAAGACTCACTCGCCACATTAAAGTTGGTTTCTTGTATTTTTGAAGGGGTCTGCAAAGGAGCCGTTGATTTCAAAGAAGTCGAGTCGCTCGTCATTGAAAGTATATCAGTTGCATCCGCGTCTGCATCCGGTGACACTTGATTCAAGAGAATATGTTGCTGGCTCTGTTCTTCGTCGGAAAGAGTGATCAAAGGTGTCCCTGTTGAACCTGGCTCAGAAGTAGATTGCCTTTCCACAGCACCATCTTCTTCATTAGAAGTTGGCTGCTTGGCTTCAGCGCCTTCACAATTGTCATCCACGGCATCCAACAGCTGGGAAGGCTCTATTGAAGCCTTTCCGGCCTCTTGCGCATTGGATTTTATCGAGTCTGGGTAGTTGCCGCTTACTTCGAAGCTTCCCTGGATATTATCCAGTAGCAACAGAGAGTGGCGAATGTTTTCAATCCTCTGCGGAATGGGATGTAACGGTACGTCCAAATCCATGTCCCAAGGCGGCTGGTCCTCGAATTGCTCACTGTAGTCGTAGTAGAAAGAGCCGGGCGATTGGACGAGCGGCGCGCAATTCGAGTTTGAGGTCACTGGCCTATCATACATTTCAACAATGGAAGTTAGACTTGCCGAGCGAGTACTTTGGTCGATGGAGCCTCGCTGGTGCCGATTCGGCTGCCTGGGTAACCCCCACGGCAAAGAAGGATTGGGACCTCTGGCATGGCAAGGCACTGGTGCGTAGAGATAAGGCGAGTGTAGCGTTCTCGATGGCAATGAAGACGTTGACCTATTTACATCGGGACGAAAGGCCATTGGAAGGGGCCGTCGAGGACCATGGGCATAAGTAGGCTTGTATGACCCATGAATAGTTCTCTATGTTCAAGTCAGCAATGAAATGGACCTTGGCAAAAGGTTTGGATTTGAACACATACTTGGGAAAACCGATCAAGCTCAACCATTCTACTGTAGTCGATATCCCCATTCTCCCTGAGAGCTGGAGACGCTGGTCGAACCCCTGGGCGCTTCAGTCGGGTCGGGTATGGAAAGGGAGATCTTGGGCGTTGGAAACCACCTCCGCTTGACTGGCTTTGTAACGTGCCAGTGGATTTTTGAGACGGAATCCGCTTTGAGCTGGTTGTAGTCATGGAGTATGATCTGGGGTCATCGTCAATGCTCGTTGGTGAGACCGAAGACAATAGTGTCTTCTGACTTTCGGATCCATAGAGGGAAATAATCTCAGACGTGGTGTCGCGATATGAACGCAGCCTCTTAGGGCTATCTGAGCGGTAATAATAGCCATCATCATACCCCGACGAGCGTGCAGGCAGCGGTAGATGTGCCTCCCTGGGATGGGATCTGGACCTTTTGGGACGAACAAAAGCGGCCGAGGAAGAATTTGGCCCGATGGAAAAGATGCCGATATCCCCAGTTTCGGTTGTGGTCTTGAGCATGCTCTCTAGGGGATCCGGAGAGCGTAGAAGAGCGACATTTTCGTTGACACTGCGCAGCGGGTGTCTCTGAGCTGGTGGACGCGGGTTACTGTAGTTGATCATTCTGGTTTGATATCGATACTGGCTGCGCAGCGAGCTATGACTGGCAGATCTTTGACGCAATCGAGAAGCATCCATGGAAACGCATCAAGTCGCGGACAGGTGGAATATCATATACCTAAGATGAAAATACCGTGGGAGGGCTCAGGAACCAGAACAAGAAAAGGGAAAACCAAAGACGGCGGATCGACACCCGGGAATCAAAAACGTCGAGAACTCGAGGACCATAAACCAACTCCAAGAAAACGCGGACGGCCGGCAACTTGGCACAGACATATTTGTGAAGGATGAAGCGGGAAGAAAGGAGGAGGATAAGAGGGCATAGGCCTCGGGATTTTAGCGAGCAAGGTCATGATGAAGAATGGAAGGTTCATCTGTAGATGGAAGCATTAAGCGATTCTGGGTGGGAACAGCAGGAGAAGAAGAGGAAGCTGCGATGAGCATGGATATCGGCGACTGAACTGCCCGTTGGGATATCGATAACATCAGGTACTTGGTTACAAGGTGGATAACTGCTTGGAGACTTTGTACCTTGGTAGTATCCAGATCTACACCTTATCGATATCACATGCAATTATGAGCGATGGGACAGATGCTATTGAAGGTATATAGAGAGCATTAAGGACAAAGAAGGGGGGTTTTCGGATGGTGATGGCTCTTGTACAGTTAAAGGGAGTGCTTCTTAAGAGAGTGAGTTGCGACAAAGAAAAAGGCCACCTGGTACGACAAAGTAGGTGCATTGGATCCAAGCTGAGATTCATCTCCCCGATTGACCTGTACGAGCAGATTGACGTGTATCTCACATACCGACTAGATCGACCTTTGAAAACATTGGGCTTTATTCCCAAACCGCAGGTGTGACCTCCATTAGCCCGCGCAATCTCCACAACGACCACCTCGGAGTAAATGGTGCTGGCGTTGCCCCAGGAGAATGCCTCCAAGATCAGCGCTCGAGGTGTTGTAGAACAGGGCTTCCAAACCTTGCTCTTATCGTGCAACCCTCCAGGCCGGGTAAATCAGTAAGCTGATAAGACTGGACATGACTCCATCCATGGATTTAGGTCACCGTCACCCGCAAATGTCTCACAGTTTGGCCCGTGTAAACTCTAATCATGCCTAGCCCAACGGTGAAGATGATTGGAGCAACCCTCGTCCAAGCACGTGTAGCCATCTCGACCAGCTGAATAGGTAGACGGGCATCATATCATATCGCTTTCACAACACCACCTGCACTAGCCTGCCCGTAACCGCGGATCCAGGAACCCGGGCAAATGATGGCCATCCAGAGGGTGACGTCGGGGAGGCCATCTCGGCCAATTGCCAGGCTCGTCCTGCATTAATTTGAGACGTAGCTGAACTCTGTCTGCTGGAAATGACGGGGCGTCTTCGGCTGGCCTCCCCCCCCCAGTTTCACCTGGGCGTGCATTTTAATCATGCGTATGACAGGTGATTCTCTTTTGTCGTTTATGCGGGCACTTTGGCGAAATGATTTCCCATCGCGGACGGCTCACGTGTCCTCGCTGGCAAGGCTCCCCTCCCCGATCTTTTTCGCTGGCACCTGCGCGCGTAGTCCGGAGGAGCAATTCTTAGCAGGGCTAGCAGACGGAATAAGAGTGCTTCCATGTCTTTTTTATTGAAAGCGGCGGCAACTGGCCCGAGACAGTTGTTCTAGAATGTGATCGGAGATTACCTGGAAACGGTAGCACAAGTACCGATGCTTGTTTGCCATTGATGCTTCTTTGGTCTACTCCGTACCATGGCTGGGATGGTCAATAGTACCTACTATAGGTACCTATCAACAGCAAAACACATCAATGATGGCACGAGATGATGAATCAACTCGGACCAGCACTCAACTGTGCTGTAAACCGTACTGTACATGCTGTATTTTAGGCTTTCCCTCGGCATCACAAGTCTACAGTGTAACATGCAGCGGCCACACGGCAGCATCTTGGCCCATCAAAAGCAAATGCCCTGCGCCAGAACACATCCATTGAGCTTTGCCGGCCGCTGCCGGGCCTGAACCCTAGCGCCCCCAAAGCCCCTGATGAGGGGCCACAGCGCCCATCTCCGGATCTTGACTGGCTGGATCCCCGCAACTCTGCCAGGGCGACGTGCTCTAGTCAGGGGCATAGTGGACAGTAGTGGGTAGGTTGAAAGTGACATGCGGCAATCCTTTGTCTCGCGGCTTGTAACTCTCGGCTGCGCGTTGGTGACCGTGGACGAGGGAGTCATGCATGTACTACTTGCTGTACTGTGCTGTGCTGTGCGAGTACTGTTCCGAAGTAGGTACCTGCAGCGTGCAATTTTTTCCCTTTTTTGTTCCGTGGTATTTATTTTTAAATCCATCCATTTCATTCGCCCTGCTGCTGTTCCCTTCTTCTTCCGCTCTTCCGACAAAAGACACACAAAAAGAGAGTTTTTGTCTTCATTTCGTCAACCGTTGGGGTTTTTACACTTTCATTAAAAACCACCGGCGGCACGTTTCTAGGGAGATTAGGTTCTTGAGAGAGCTCGTCGTCAATACCAAATCGATCAATGAGTCCTCTCTTCTTCCAGTGGCCGACATCACACCTGCTGCAGCTCTCATATATATACATGCCCTCTGCATCAATGACCTGATTTTTATTTTTATTTTTATTTCCCGCATTCTTCAAACGTCTCATCACACTCACACTCTTTTTAACACGCACTCGTTTTCACACACGCTCCTTTGATACAAACAGCCAAACAGTCTTATACTCTTCATCTCACATCACCACTGGGACCACCATCATGGCTCTCCGCAAGCCAGACTTCCACCTCCAGATGCCCGCCATGAGCCAGTCCGATCTCCAGTACCAGCCGCGCAGCCCCATGCGAAGCCCTCGTTTCCGCGAGGACTTTGACGCCCCCTTCTCCGAATCTTTCCTGGATCCTCCGCAGCCCCCAAAGACGTCCTACTTTGACGAGAGCAAGAACAAGATTGCGCCGCCGCCTCAGCGGAGCTTCGACGACAGCTGGGTTCCCCCCAAGCGGCGACCGAGCGTCAACGACAAAGTTCTGCAGTGGGCCAAGAGATCCTTGACGATCAAGCGACAGCGCCCGCCTCGTCTTGGGGAGGGCTTCAACGACGTACGAGCACCTTCGTCCAGGAGCTCCAGGAGGATTAGCAGCTTGCCGGTCGAGTCAGTCTTTGGCAAGCGCAACACTCACATTCAACCCCCAACCATCATCACCGTCTCCGAAATCCCTAAACCCGTGTAAAAGGGAAGAAGAATGAAGCACGAAGAATTCAAAATGCAAGCAAGGGAAAACATCGACAACAAAATGTGTACAGCTTCGGGGAATGGATTTTTTTTTAAAAAAAAAAGAACAATTGGAAACAAACAGAAAAACATTGAAGTTGCAATCTTCACTGACATTCACCACAGACAGGGATCCAAGGCAATGGCAGCTGCATTTGGGCTTGCTGAAAAGCAATCTGTACCTATGATAATGATTTATGAATTTTTTTTTAAAAAAAAAAGGCAAATCAAAATACACCGCCACCAATGATGAACAACCGTTGCTCCTCTCTCTTTATCCATTGCATAATCTTATTGGCACCCTGCGCCATTGCTGCCCGTGACAGATTCGGTCCGCCAATGCAGTAGAGCTCAAAAGTTGGCGTGAGCCAAGCCAGCGATGTTGCGTCGTCGCTCACGCATTGCAAAATCTTAAGGTGCGCATTCTTTGCGTGGGTTGAGGCATGCAGCTCGTGATACGCCGTCATGAGCCGTCTTCTCTTGACCAAATGTCCAAAGGTAGGCTCTAGCGCCGACATGCAAAACTGCACATTCGCTCGCGACTTAAACAAGAAATGGCATATCGGGCTTCCCGGCGCGATTTGTCCCATGGTAGGGCGGCCGGCGCGAGCGGCGTCTCTGATGATGGCGAGGCTGCCATTCTTCGCCAGCTGTTGCGCAACGTCGTCTCGCATCTGTTTGAGACTGAAAAAGGCTTCTCTGTCCGTGCTGATGAGGATCATGGCAATCTCTTCATCAACCGGCTGCCCCACTGCCGCGGCCGGTGCCGTCGCTTGCTCGCCCGACACTCCTTCAAAGAAGCTGACGTACATGTATAGGTAGCCTTTGTTGTTGAAGGCCGGGAGACACAGCGGGATCCAATTTTCACCGCCTCCTGCCTTGATGCCGTCCGACTCAAAGAGCATGTTGAAGATGAGCTGGAGGTCGCTGGGATGGAGGGAATGGCGCCTTGGCCGAATAACGCTGACAAGCTTGCCTCCTGCCACGATAAGCCCGTAGAGCAGTTTGTCGGCTCTCGACTTTAGAAACGTATTGTTGATCGTGTGCCGCTGAGACTTTCGCAGTTTCAGGCATTCCAGCGAGCTTAGCAATGCCGAAGGAGAACCTTTTGTGAAGCTGTCCGCTAGCGATGAAAGCAAAGCCTCGGTCCCTTGTAAAGGTTTGCGCAAATCGGTGGACGGACGATTCGCGAATATGTTGGTCAGGGAAGGCAGAGTCAACGTTGACAAAATCTGCATGTATAAAGCTTCCAGCTGCACTCGTAGTTGCGAATCGCTCTCTCCAAGCTTGCTAATGGCCACAAAGTAGAGTGGTCCCTGGGTCAACACCACGAATCGGGTGTTGCCGGCCGTGAAGCCCTGAAGGGGGTTCTTGGATCCCTCATAGAAGGAGATGATGGTTTGTACGACTCCAATCGAGGAGTTGATGAGATTGAGGTCTCCATGTCGGCTCCAGATGGGCTTGCCAGCGGACGATAGGATCATGTACTGCTTCAGCTTCGCCCGCCAAATGGCCAGCCTCTCGTCGTCCTTGAAGAACTCGTTTGACTCGTCGGGAAGCGCGGCAAACTCCCTTTCAAAATCGGCGAGTCGATCTTGTGCGCCTCGCTGATGCTTCTCAAACGGCTGGACGTTTGCGGCCTGCGACTTGAGCAGGTTCCAGGCGGCGCTCTTCTTGCTGAGGGAGGAAGTCAGCAAGCTCGCAATGTCTCCAGCTGGGCGCATCGTTGGCGCAAAGCTCATGATGCTGGCGGCGTCATCTCCCTCGATGCCCGAGCTGCTCGGCCGGCGATTGGGGGACGTGTAACCGCTGCCGTCGGAGTCGACGCGGACCGAGTGGTTGGCGTAGAGAATGTTCCCCGGCTTCCGTCGGGAAAGGTCAATGTCTGGATGTCTAGTGGCGTTATGGCAGTTGTCGCCTGGGCCTGCAGTGCCTTCGGGTCGACTGAGGCGCTCGCGGCCGGCCGAGGCGGGAGCGGAGGGGGTTGCTCCTCGTGAGAGGAATCGCTCTCCTGTCCCATCTTGGCTCGCAGCGCTGTTGCATCTCAAGGAGGGCTCGAGCGGGCGGTCATCCAAAGGCCGGAGTGTTGCGCAATCCTGATGCTAGCGGCGCAGCGGTTCTGTCCATCATGCCATTGCGTGCTGGCGGCGGCGACAGTGACAATGGCGAAGGAGCATCTACGAGGGAATGCAGGAGGCAGAAGCGAAGCTCCCAGGGCCGCATCGGAGCCCTTTTAATGATGCCGCAGCCTGCCGTAGGTAGCGGGTACTTGGCGGCCGGGGCCTGTGCGACGCCTCTACAGGTACCTCCCAGCCTCTACCTAGTACCTAAGGCAGTTCCAACGCTGGCAGCCTCGTCAGCCAGCGCTCCAATCAAACACCTATGGTGGGGGTGGTTGCGTATGTCGGCTCATGTCCCTTGTACCTTGGACCTTGCCTAGTAGCTTTGGGCGCAAGCACTGAAACGTAGCCTTCTGGACGGCTTCGTCTGGCGAATAGACTGAAGCCATCCTGCAAACTGCATTGTATCCACAGCTGTTCCTTGCAGCTATGCGCCTCGCTTCTTGGCTTCCAAACGCCGCCGTCATTCATCTCGCCCATGAACCAATTAGCCCGTCATAATGGCGCTTGAACTGGGTCCTGGAGTGCGATCCGGGTCGCCAGAGAGCTCTGGGCGAGACTCGCCCATTCCACGGCAATGGAGGAATCAGCTTGGTGGAGGTGGGTAGGAGGCCTTGTGGGAAGCCTTTGTCGGCCGTGGAAACTGATCTGAGACTGCAACAGAGGACGCTCCCATCAAGGACAAGGCATACCGTAGATATGCTGCCGGAGTCGACAAGGCCCTGCTGTTGTTCGAGACGGCGCTGGAGGAATGGGCCGACTATATATCCTTTCTCAACAGACTGCTCAAGGTCAGGCATCAGACGTTACTTCTTGATTCGCGACACAATACACTAACATGTTGGTTATAGAGCCTGCAAGCCCGACCATCTGCCGTCTCCGTCATCCCCTCCAAGATTACCGTCGCGAAACGTCTGTCGCAATGCTTAAACCCGTCACTACCGTCTGGCGTACACCAAAAAGCACTCGAAGTGTATAATTACGTATTCGAAACAATTGGAAAAGATGGGCTATCGCGAGATCTCCCTTTATATCTCCCAGGCTTGGCGCCTACCCTCTCCTTTGCGTCCCTCTCCGTTCGCTCGCCGTATCTCGACCTGCTTGAGCGTCACTTCACAGGTGTCGACTCTAGGTCCTTGCGGCCAGCTATGAAATCCATCATACTAGCATTGCTACCAGGGCTAGAAGATGAGACCAGCGAGGACTTTGATCGAACGTTGCGCCTGGTGGGGAGCTTCAAACAAGCCATTCGACCAGCAGATAGCATCGCCCTTACCGAGCAACATGCCTCAGGTGACGACTTCTTTTGGCAGTGTTTCTTCCTAGCCTCTGTTACCAGCCATAGCCGCCGCGCTGGTGCTCTTGCCTACTTGGTACGCAATCTGCCCGTGTTGGGTTCTGACGCCTCCCTTGGAACGTCTAGTGAGAAGAACGGCCAAACCAATATGGAAAGCAACTTCAACAGTGACATTGCCGCCGTCGTTACCACCCCGGAGCCTGGTCTGCTCGTGAGATGTTTTGCTAGTGGCCTCTCCGATGATCAGCTGTTAATCCAGCGTGGCTTTCTCGATTTGCTTGTGTCTCATCTGCCCCTTAATTCTAAAGTGTTGCAGTCTCTTGTGAAGCCCGGTGATCTAGAACTTCTCCTAAGAGCGGCAGTCGGGGTAGTTACCCGACGAGACATGAGCTTGAATCGTCGATTGTGGGCATGGCTTCTTGGCCCTGAGCCGACAGGCAACGAAGGGGAACAAAACCCCGAGTTGCACGGCAACGCGTCAGACGGCCAACAAGCTCTGTTGTCCTCCCGAACGAGCTACTTTGAACAATTTGGGCTGCGGTCACTCACAAAATCCCTCCTTGAAATGATCAAGGATACGACTCATAGAGGAGTCGCCGAACGAACTCGACCATATCGAATATGTCTCTCTTTGATGGACAGATGGGAAGTTGGTGGGCTTGTGATTCCAGACATCTTTCTTCCTATAGTGGAAAGTGTACGGCAGTTTCAAAAACAGAGTCCAGCCAAGGCAGAATTCACCGAGGTGTTACGCAGTGCAAGCGTGTTTTTCGATGGCATTGAAAGTGGTCTCATCTATGGTGAGCTTGTTGGACTCTTGTCTCAAGCTATTAGCCCGGGAAACTTGAGCAGCGAGGAGCGAAGCGATAAGCTGTCCTTGGTCACTTTCATCGTCACTAATTTCAATGTGCGCGAAGAGGAGATGGTCACGATTCACGCTCCCTTGACCTGCCTCGCCGCTTTGGTCATGTTGGAAGATGCGCGCAATTCGCAACATGGCGGCAACTCGTCGCTGAATGAACAAATCCTCAGCATCGTTGTTTCCCTCCTCGAACTGGTTCCAGAACGAGCGTTCGTTGACTCTGATACGGGCGACGCCAAGCAAAAAAGAAGACCTGATGGTGTTTCTTCCCTGTCGACCGCGGACTTGATCAAAGAAATCCAAGATTTTTACATCCACGGACAGGGAAATCTGGACGCTTCACCGACGCCTTTCTCTCAAGTCGAAACCGGTGAGCTGATTTTGGACAAGGCAATCAAGTATATTGTTGATGACTCGGTTGAGCAAGAGTCATCGTGTTCTTTGAGCCTACATATCAGAGTCCTGCTTCTCATCTTATTAAAAGTGCCCAAAACCTACAAGTTTGATGAGATGACTCTGGTCTCTTCTCTAAAGGCAAAGCTGGTGCAAAGACGGCCCTTGAGATTTTCAGACTTTTCATCCATCTTGCACCTGATTGCGCAGCTCCATTACGTCGAGCGAGTCTCAACGTCAGAACTCTCAGAGCTGGTGCATCCTCTAGTTCAGCATGCATGGTCATATCTCTCTGCCTCCGAGCCCAAGTATCATGTGGAAACGGTTCGATGCCTGTGGAAGCTTCAGTCCGCTCTTTCGTTATCCCGCCGCGATGTTGAAGCTTCGCTTGCGAGTATCTTGGTCGAACAGAGTGCTGGCGATGGTGCAGATATCGGGCGCGCTTTCGGCGTTCTTTGGTCACACACTCTTCAGGATACACCATCTGATCCCCGAGGGCCCAAGATCCCCACCATTGAAGCAAAGCTGGGCCAAAAGCTGAGTGCGACTGATCACTATGAGATCATGCTAACGCGACCTCTCTTCCTCGTACTAGACGGATTACTAGACGACAGAACTCAGATGTATATGACTGTCAAGTCGTGGCTGAACAGCATGGTTGGCATTGATAGGTATTTTTCGGTCCTTCTCCGCGTCTATGGCAGATTTTCTAAGAGCTATGTATAGGCTTTTCTTGCTTTTTGTTGTTAAATTCGCAGAGATACCCTGTCTTCGAGACGTCGGAAAGAGTGTTGAAGCTGAAAAGCCTCAACCCGAAGGCCCCATTTTCAACGAGGACGACGATATTGACCTCTGCTTGTATTACCTTAGGACTCTGCATCATGTCCTAGACAGTTCGGGAGAAAACTCAAGAGCAGTGCTTGTGTCCAAACACCTCTCGTTTAACAGTGTCGGTCAGGTGCAAATCTCTAGTATGTACTTCACGCTCAACACAATAGATAACTGGTGTCTCTTGCTAATCTGTGATTTTATAGCCGGCGGAGATGAGGACGACATCACGCTGCAGGATTATTTTGTCAGGGTGTGCTTGGCTTGCATCACTGGTGATGCTTCTGCATCTGCCAGCGACGACCTTAACAGCAGGGTCTCCCAGTTGCATCGCTATGCTCTCACCGTCCTTCATACCTTTCTCATCAGTCACCATGCCGCTCCTCTATCCAACCTTCATCTCGACCACCTCCTGATTGACAGACTGATGAAATCTATTGGAAGCCCGGACCCATATGTGCAAGTTCTCTTGCTTGAGGTCGTCTTCGATGCGCTTAAACTGCAGGACATTGTTGCGGCGGAACTTTCAATACCATCGGCTGCTGAAAAGCGACGCACAAGCGCGGATCCTCTACACGCGGTGCGATTATCCATCTCTGCGGGCGACACAAGACCACCTCCAATGATAATGCCGCCCCAGCTGCTCAAGTGCCTGCAGGCAGGCCTGAGCTCGACAAGCAGCCAGTTTGTTCTAGATAACTGGGTTACATTTCTCGGCAGATGCTTGCCCTTTTATTCTCAGTCCATCTTCCAGATTTTGATACCCCTCGTTGAGACTCTATGCAAGCAGATTGGCGTGACGTTCTCGCACTTGAAAGACATGTTTGAAGACGAAACTTACGAAGTCAAGAGTGACAGTGGAACTCCGGAATCCACCTTGATCTATCTTTTGAACGCTTTGGAGCAAGTCTTGGCAAAGGCGCATGATCAACTGCTAGCTGAAGAAGCTCAGGCGCTGGCCCTGAAGGGTCCTGACCAGCCTCAGTCAATCTTTGGGAGCATGGTATCGGGCGTCTTCCAATCCGATACCCCTCAATCTCGAAGCGCCACAGCCAACGACCGCCTGACTGTTCACCTAGCCTTCCAGGATGCCGTGCGGATGTGCTTCTCCATCTGGACTTGGGGACAGAGAGATGATGCTACTACACAGGACATTAACTCGTCCGCCTCCTTCAACTACACGTCTCTGAGGATGAGAAATCGGGCGAGGAGGCTTCTTGAGCATCTTTTTACGGCAGAGACACTTGAAAGCCTCGAAACCGTGATTGACGTTTGGAGGAATTCAACCAGCGCGGCCGACCATGCCACCGTGTTCAACTTTTTGGCAGCCTTGGATGCTGCAAGGCCAAGACATTCGATGCCAGCACTATTCAATTCAATATACAGTCGTACAAACCCGACTGCGCTGGAGCCTTCCCGGAAATCAACAATGACAATCTCGCTTCAAGACGCCGACTTGGTTGTCTTTCTGGTCGAGTATGCCAGGTCACTTGACGACGATGCCATGGATGAGATATGGCAAGACTGCATAACGTTCCTCAAGGATCTTCTGAACAATCCTTTCCCTCACAGACAGACGCTTCCCAGTCTTTTAGAATTTGCTGCCATTTTAGGCGAGAAAGTTGACAATACCAATTTTGGGGAGCAGCGAAAGATGCGCAGGGAACTAGGAGTAAGTATATTGACGATGACTACTAAGCTGTAATAATATCATGACTAACTGCTCATCCCCTACAGGACCTCTTTCTAAGGCTGCTTACCGCTCTATTCACCACAAGACCAACCTTTGCTGAGCCAACGAGTTCCAACGGCACGTCGGGAACGAAGCCTGTCAAGGGCGAGCTGGAACGTCGTGGCACATTCCCTGGCGCCCTCGAGAGATCTGATGATGTCGTGGCCATTCTCGCGTCCGTTGTTCCCAACCTGCCCAAAATCCTTCTTGAACCCGACCGAGTGTTGTCTGCAGCAGGAACAATATCAACCAATGTTATTGGCCCGACATTCCGCTCCAAAACATTTCCGGACTCTGTGTCTTCGAGCACCTTGAAGCTCCTACAGGAGCTGTCTAGACTGCAGAACAACCAGAAGACGTGGAAGAAGGATGTCGGCGACGCCTTCAACGATGGCAAATTCTTCGCAATGAACCTTGCCCTGGTACAGAATGACTGGCTGCCACTGCTCCGGCAATGGACCTTGACGGACAAGGAGAGGATACCGGAGATTGTTGGCCGCATCAGCGCGCCCACCACCGCGGGAATAGTATTCGGCGTGGGTGCCACCTCTGCCCGTCTCGAGGCCGATCGAAAGACGCAGCTGAACTTGCGGAGGATCGCTACGCTGGTTCTTGCCTCGGCGGACGATGCCTTTGTCACGGACATTCCCGTCATTTTCGACAAAGTAGTCGAGCTGTTTGGAGCCACTTCGACATCATCACCGTCGTCCACAACGCGAGCCGAAGTGTACATGCTCATCAGGGCGCTGGTGCTCAAGATTAGCCCCATCCACCTCGCCAGGCTGTGGCCCGTGGTCAACGCCGAGATTCACTCCGCCATTTCGTCCATTGTGGCTCCGGACCACAGCACGGCATCCGAAATCTACGTCTGCTCGGCCATACTGCAGGCGTGCAAGCTTCTCGACCTGCTCATCTCGCGTTGCCCCCGACGACTTCCAGCTCCACGAGTGGCTCTTCGTGACGGACACCATCGAGGCCGTGTACCGGTCGGCGACGTACCAGCCCGTCGCCCTCGTCGACGAGATTTCGGAGGAGCTCGGCGCGACTTCTTCTTCTTCTACTCAGTTGGCCGCCGTGACCAGCCACGACGATGCAATGACGGCGGCTCAGATGGCGACGAGCAACAACGGCTCGCGCCGCCTTCCGCTCCTGGGCCTCGGTGGGATTGGCGACGACGCCGGGTTTGAGAGGAAGGACGAGCTGGTGGCAAAGGTCCTTGGGCCGTTCTTTGGCCAGCTGAGCATCTTTGCTTTCGAGTCGACGTATGCCATGGGGGCGGTCGACAGGGAGGCCTGCGTGGAGGCGCTGCTAAAGGATCTTTTTGATGATCGCAGTATGGTCAAGGCTTTGTAAATCGAGTAAAGGGACAAGTTGGTATGAGATGGATGGACCGATAGACGTAAGAGTTGAAGTATGTTTTACTTTATTTTATAAATATATATAATAAATACAAAACAGTTGGTATATTTCATGTGTGCATGTCCCCTCCTTCAATTTACACTCCCTGCTATTATTCCAGAATTCCACATGTTTATTATTCATGGCACATTTGACCAAGTTTTTGCTCGGTTAGCAAACCCAACAAACAACCAGCCCGCCCCATCCTCCAAACTCCCTGATAAATAGCAAGAATAGATATCACCAAGCCAGAAACAAGAAGATGTTTTTTTCCCAATACGCCACCAAATATATGTATTTTTGCACAGAAAAAAAGTCATCCGCGGGAATCCAATCATACGACAGGCGGCACTCCAATCATGCGCTCGATAATGTCGTGGTATAGCTGCCTATTCATCGCCGCGCCAAACTCGATACACCGGATAAAGGGCCTCAGCTCAACCAGCAGGGTTGTCAACAAGCCATCGGCAAAGAGCAGTTCGTAGGAATACTTTGACGCCAAGTCGAACCAGATTTGCGCGGGAGAAATCTCCGTCGGGTCAACCTCGAACTGGGCCAGGGCCCAGAGGGAGCTGATGGAGATGCCGGCGGCCTGCCACTGGAAGGTGGGCGCCTGTGTGGTGGTAGGGTCTATGCCCGCAAAGACCTGGCGGTCGGTGAAGATGGACGCGGGTGCGGCGTTCATCATGAGTGAGCTCGCCGTGAGGATATGGTTGTTGCTTCCCTCAGTCTCGCCGGGGACGTGCGAGTGGAAATCGTCGCATTGGAAGTGGTCCCAGCAGATGTTTTCGAGGCTGTTGAGCAAGAGAAGAGATATCATGTCAGTCAAGCTCTCAAGCATGGACGCAGTCTATCGGCATGGGTTCATGAACAACTTACGCTAATATCCAATTAATCATAATCTGTTCTTGCTGAGGAGTAAGAGGCGGCGTCAAGGGAGGGTTTTCGAATCTGGGCGGGCTGGCATAGCCCTGCACGCTGCTGCCAGTCGAAGGGTTGCTGACGGTGAAGCATGGCGTCCCGAGGAGATCGTGGATGCCCAGTGACACGGTGATGTCGTCGACGTTGATGTGGCCAAACATTTCGGCGTCGTTGGAGGTTGAAGGCATCAGGGGTTTTTGGTTCAGGTCCAGGTCTGACAGGCGTCCGCCGGTGAGCCATTCCTGGGTATCCAGCTCGGACATGTTACCACCCAGGCGGGTGCCGGGAGAGTCTGTGTTTGAGAAGTAGGTGGAGTCGGCCCGTGGATATGCGTGCTGAACTGGCTCGGTTCTTCGTATTAGGTCTCGGATGCCGTCGTTTTCCCTGCGCATCTGAGACGTCTCCTGCTGGGCCTGGGTGATGAGGTCACGCAGCTGAGACACATCGAGCTCCAGCTGCTTGACATAGTTTGCCTTTCTCTGCCGGTGTTGGATCTGGGCCTTCCTGACCTGGGCTCGCCGCAGCTGGGCCTTGTCCTTGGCGTCGGCGTCCTTGGCGGCATCTTCATCTGCGGCTCGCAATCTTAGTTCAGCCTCCATCTTCTTCCGGTGATGCGCCTTGGACCGGGTTCGTCCAAGCTCTCGCGACGAGGGAACACGACTAAGGTAAGGCATGGCGTGGGCAATTGTGTGATATACAGTATAGAAGCGTGTGCAAGATTCCAAACTTTTTAAGTGGGACTCGCCGCCATGGATGGAATCAAGACAGACGGAGATGCAGCAACGCCCACAGCCTCGAGCGAAATGGTCAAGCGGTGGATGGATAGAGCATCTCCAGCCTCTTGACGGAGCGACTGGCTCGTCTTATGAAGCTGGACAAGGCATCACACCCATCGAGGGTGGTGCGGAGAACAGGGTTGGACGCTAGCCCGTGAGGATTCCCGCATCCAACTATTCCAAATCACGAAGCACTTGCTCCGGGGATCTGACAGCCGGTGACAACGGGGGGGGGGGAGATTAAGCCGGCAGGCAACGCCTTGTTCAACCATCGACCCTCGTGTGGAATGCCCGTAGCACTGGCTACTCGTGCCCCTGTAATCATTGAAAAGCGACAGCGCCCCGGATTCCGCATTGCTGTTGCTGTTGCTGTGGACGTGGACGTGGCCAGTCCAGCTTCCCTCTTGACGCTCTAGCGCGCGTCGTTTCCCAACGAAACCCGTCTTGGGACAAGCAAAGATGGAATCATTTGCGAGCCTTTGACGGACCAAGTCAAGCATAAATCGTGGGCTGCATGGACAGGGCGACAAAAGGGGCAACGCGCCATCTGGAAACTCACCAGGATCTTGATCTTCCTCGCCGGCTTCGTCTTGCTCGTGCTCTTGCTCCTGCTCGTGCTCCTGCTCGTGCTCCTGCTGCAGCTGCAGCTCCGCAGTGGACGATGGGCTGGCCGACTTTTTCCCCTTCTTCTTGTGCTGGTCGCCGGCCTCGCTCTTCTCCTTTTGCTTCACCCGCTTCCAAAAGGTGGTGAACGAGGGCCGCTCACCGTCGGCACTCTCCGCATCCGCCATTGTGTGTGGCGACTGTGACTGAATCAATCACGACGCAGCTTCGTTTGGTGTGCTTTGCTTTGCTTTGCTTCGCTTCGCTTTGGTCAATGCTACGTCACCCAGCAACAGAACAGAAAGCCAATTGACCTCGACGACGAAATCCCTTCTCCAAAAATAGCACAACGCCAGGAAGCTTGTTTCTCAAAAAAAAAAAAACACAAGATGAACAGCTTCCAAATCCCGCCCTCTTTGCTCTTCACGGATAGGCCTCGGAAAGGGCTGGCGTGGTTTGCGCTGCGCTTGTCCGCTGTAAGCAATTGATGAGTTGCCCAGCGATTCACGATGAGCACGGGGCGCAACGACGTCAGCTGCTAAAAGACTCGAGTCAAGCCTCAAATCAGCAGCCCCGAATATGCCGTTACGAGTCTGGCGATGCAGAGAATGATGGAGTTGACCGCAAGAGCTTTTTTTCGCCTCGCAACGTGTCAAGGTTCAAAAGGCTCGTCGTAAGAAGGCGCCAGGCTCGTCGGTCCTGCCTCTAGCGATACGGAGATGCCAAGTTCAATATTACCTGGGCTTGGGCCTATTTTTTTTTTTCCCTTTTGCTTCTTCCGGACGGAAGTTGTTCAGCCAATTACCGGACTCGGCTGGGCAGGTACCGGTACATGAGACCGCTCCCAAAACATGCCGATCCGTGGGCGTTAGTGGCGCTGCAGGCGACGTTGGCGAGCGTAGAGAAGGGCGGCTACACACGCTGTGCGCTGAAGAATTCCAGTGCCCCGGGCTGCCTGCAAAGTACCCGGTACATGTTTCCATCCAATGGACATGGATTGATTTCCTCGTGTGTAGCTTGACGGAATCTCATCACCTGCTTACTCCGTAGATGCAGCAAAATCATCAAATTGTCAATCTCTAAAGCCGGCGCTGAAAATAAGAAAGAAAAAAAACACTAGGAATAGGCCATTTCGTCCTATTTCCCGTCATCATTCCATCCAGAGGTACCCGATACCTCTCCAAGCGGAGATGCCACACGCTAAATGCCGACAATCCCCCAAAATCCCGTCAATGAGATCCCGAGCATCGATACACAAGCAACGTCCTCGTCGGCACAAAAAAAAAACAACGAAGCGGCTGGCATCGTGCCGTCCATGGCAAATTGCCGATCGCAGAGGAACCTTGTTCGGCAACAGGCGCGCGGCATTAGCTGCAGATGTCGCATGCATGCAGGTGCAAAATATAGTGCAGTGCACAAATTGACTGGGAAACGCACTGCTCATGATTTGAAATAAAACAAGGGGGGGTGGTATTTGCGACCCTCTTCGGCAGATAGCATCAGGTCACTGTTGTCAAGTTATTTCAAATACTTACCTACACATGGTCACTTATTTCAAATTCACTTGCATGCATGCCCGCAATCCCCCATTGTGCCCGCAAAGCATCCAAGCATCTTCCTATTCGGTTATCAATGCTTACTTCATGAGGCACATGGACAGCAACGTGAAATCACAGCACGGCAATCGGCATGGTTTCGACGGGACAAGGAACTTTAAATTCAACGACCCGCTCCCAATCCTACATACAGCCGCTGTATACATCGTAGCTCTCAAATCAAAGCCGATAACAAGCACTTGTTCCTTTTTTGCCAAACTCCTCGCTAATAAACGAATGAAACAATCAAAGCAACCCAACGCCCAAGGTCCAAATGCACATGAGCATGATCCCGGCCTCCTCCCCCCCCGGTCGTTCCAAACCCGGTAGATCAACCAGTAGATCAAAAGAAGAGAGAGAGATGCGCAAACAATTCCAAATAAGAAATCTTAGCCATACACACAGACGCTGCTTTTGTATATCCGGCCGTCTTATCTAATCGTTGCCGTCTTACTCGGACTCCCCGCCGTCGCTATCGGTCGCGGTGCCTTCGTTGAGCTCTTCGTCATCCTCGTCGTCGTCGAAATCGTCACTGTCCTCTTCATCATCTTCGGCATTCAAGCCCGGGATGGCTTTCCAATGCACATAGTCGTTTGCTAGCCACCGTTTGCTCACGGGCAGCTGGTATGGGTCAAACGGGAAATACGGGTCTAGCTGGTGAAAGCTCTCCTCTTGAGTATCGAACCCAGAATCTCGCAGGGCGCCTCCGGTAGAGTAAGTCGACGACAGGAACTGTGTCAACCGGATGCGTTTGTTGGCTTCAATCAACGGATACGCGTACATAAAGTTGAGTCGGTGTGCCAGCTTAGCAAACTCATCCACAATGACGGGCGCGCACACCTTGAGCGGGTTGAGCATGCCAAAGATGTGCGTGGAAAGATCCTTTCTCGTCGTGCCAATCCACTCGAGATCCTGGCCAATGTACGATGCTGGGTCTTCGGGGTCGACAAACTCGGGGGCAGACACAATCAAGTCTTGCCAGCGGAAGCAGAAAATGTAGAGGGTGGCTTGTAAAAGGCTGTAGTAAGGGTGGAAGCGCTTGAGATCCGGACCGCGGCAAAGGGGCTCGTATTTCCTGCGGTACTGGTCCAGGTGATGGATCAAGAGCATAAAGATGGTGCGCACCAGGCTGCGCGGCACGAGTGCCCCTCGGGCGACAAAGCTCGCCAGGTAGGCGGCAGCAGCCTGCTTCAGAATATTCGGCGTGTTGCTCTGGAAGGCGCTAGCAATAAGCTGACCGCAAAACGCGTCCGTAAGCCGCTCGTGCTGCTGTGCGAAATGAAAGATGAGGAACTGCGTGTGCCGTGATTTGTATGTCGGCAAGACCATTTGGTCAAACTCGCGCAGGATGACAATGAACATGTCAAACGCCTTGTCCGACCCGGGGTTTGTAAAGTGTGGTGTGTAGACGTTGAACAGGGTATCGAGCATCGAGTCCATCTTCTCCACGCTGTCTTTCAGAGTCTTGATCCGGACGGCCTCTTGGTCATAATCTACGTCGTCGCTATCGACGGATTCGGTATCGCTGTCGTCATCTGCCTCGTCTTCCCAGCCGCCTGTCTCTTCTTGAGGGTTCTCGCGCAGCGCGTACATGACAGCGGCCGTGATATCATCGTCCGTGTCTTCCAAATCCAACTGCATCTGTGAGTCAATTTTAACAACGCGATCTAGTATCATGTCGAAAATGTCATCCTGCAAGTCGGGCACGTATTCTTTGACCTGGAGAAGGTTGTGGATATAGGCCATGTGGACTCTCATCGAATCGTCGAGGAACGGGAACTTGCTTCTCAGCAGGTTTTCCAACACTCCAACAGCGGATGGGAACATCTTGAGAAGGTATTGCAAGGTCGAATGCAGCCTCTCTCGCATCGTGTCGCGGCTAATCTCGGGGAAATCGGGGACTCGCCATGAGGATGGGCGAGTGTCGTGGAACTTGTCCACGATCATGGTCAAGACTTGGTTGAGGTAGGATCCCTGGGCGCTGACCAGTGCAGCTAGGAAGTGCGTAAACACTTTGACAAAGGCGGCATCTCGCCCCAACCACGAGCAGTTGAGAATGACCTTGACCAGGCCATTGCAGTCCTTGCTCTTCAGAATGGGGATGCAGCCAGTCAGAGCCATCAGGTAAACTTGCAGCTCGTGAGGCTTCAGCGTGTCGTCCTCTTCTCCCACCACCGGCGGTAGGTATCTCTTCTTATCGTTGGCGAACATCTCCTTCAGCCCGTCGTACTGGCCGTCGTCTCCTCGGAGGTGGGCCTCCAGCGCCACGCGCACTTCTAGCTTGACTTCATTCATTGTTCGCCGGCCGACCTCGTACGTCACATTCTTTATGTCGTCAAAGAACACCTTGCGGCGCTTGCTGGAAGCTTCCTGGGCCTCTGAGCCCTCGCTGGGCGTGTCGTGCTGGTCCTTCCTGCGGCCAAGAGCTGAAGCAGGCTTGAGTATGGATTTGACCGGAGGAGTGCTCCTAGGCAAAGTACCGGGGAGGGTTCTCGGGGCTGAAATGAATGGTCGCATGGATGGCAATGTCGCTAGCCGATGGCAACAAGGAGCGCAAAGACAAGGTGCTAGCAAGATTGATGGCGATTGTCGCGGCGTCCGTTGCCGTTACGGGAATGCAGCAATGAAAGAAAAAGGCTGTTCTCTGCGGTTGCCAAGTCCCTTCATACTCAAGCTACGGAGCACTTAAAAAAATACAATCAGTCTCTCGGAGAAGCGCAAGCACATGGCTTGGGCTCCAGCTGTAGAAAATGCGAAATAGCCGTCGACTCGAATGCGGGTTGAATGATGCTGGGGGAGAGAGTGACGGCGCCAATGCTGGGACATGGATTATTTTTTTCCTGCACATTAATATGCGTCAGGGAAGATTTTCAATCAAGTGGGGGCCCCGCACGTGCCTCGCAACCAAGTCGGCTTAGGCAGCAGGAGTGGTCCGTGCGTGCTTCGGAATATTCTTTTGCCTTTGCGAAGCGCCTTTGTTGGACAATGACGAAAGTGTATGGCTTGACAGGATGTGTGATGTGTGTGAGGGAGAGCCGTAACACATCAAAATCGACAGCACTTAAAGCCATGCATGCATTCCATAGAATCCCACTGACGCCACCTCAATGCAGTATCACTTGACCATGTAAGAGTCATTCATCAGTCAAAGAGAGGCGTCGTCAGTGACTACGTCAGTTGCGCCGCCATGGTGGCAATCGCCATTCGCATCACAAGATGAAAAACAAATGACGGTTGATATAAAATGGATATACCTAGTAGCACTAAACTCGTGGTAGTACTAGCATGTAGCAGTAAACTCGTATCGAATATTCCAACTCCGTAACCCACAGTCTGGACCCCATGCATAATCCGTTATCCTGCTTGGAAAAGTCCTGAATTCCCTGCTGCCGAGAAAGATGTATGTCGTATCCCAGGACCGCTCCTGAGTTGACAGGTCAAGTTTCGAGGGAGAATCTACCGGTCTGAACAACCATCTGTAGCTGAAGCCCAAGAACTAAAGAAACAAAAAAAAAGAAAGAAAACAAAGTTAAGCCCATGCATTCGCCGAAGAGAGAGTTGGAATCCTTTCATGTCCCATCCTTTCCAACTTCAAGTATACTGGTAAGGTGATTGATCCAAGTCAAATGATGAAGTAGTTGCACTGGTACTTTTACATGTCGAATTGAGAGTTGAGAGCCATGGCCCAGGAATCAGGAGAGGTTTCGGAAGAGATCGACGACCCCCTTGTGCCAGGCTCGCCGGGAGTGGTCGAGGTACCAGACCTTGCCATCTGCAGTCCGCGGAGGCTATCGGCCGGCAACCCCCCCCCCTTAATAACTCTCTCCAGCACCAGTTCCGTTGTGACCGGCATGAGAGGTATACATGTAGTTCGGATCGGCGCCCCCTTCGGCAGGATTCGCCCCTTCGGCGGGTGCATATTCGGCACTCGTTGTGCCTGGCTCAGTCTTTTCAGCACCCGGGATCATTGCGCCGCCCCAGTTGTTGTTCTCTAGGACGCGATCACGGTTCGATTGGTTTTGTTGCTAATTTCCCATGGCCTTGTTAGAAAACGAAAAGAAAAAAAGACTGTGAGAAGTGTTGATGGTGTAGACTCTTTCTTACCTCGCGGTACTTTGAGAGATAGACCTTGAGAGCCTCTGCATAGTTCTCGAAACCCAGTGAAGTCATGGCAAACAAAATGTCTTCGCCGTTGACTGTTTTGCGCTTTTCTTGCTGGCATTTCTCCGAAGCTGAGGCAAGACAAGTCAGCATGCGCAAAGGCGCTCTCTCCATAAGACGAGGCCCAAAACCCAGACATACCTTCGCTAGTTATGAAGGAGATGAACTCGCTAACACACTCCTGCATGCACTCTTTCGCTTCCTTTGCTATTTTGGCGTTGTCAGGCAGGGCATTCTTCATGATTCGGGCGACTGGAGCAAAGTTGCGAATGTTAGCATCAAGCTCATCGGATTTGTCGGCCTTGGAGGCGCGCGGCGTCTCCTGCACATTAGGAAACAAATGGTGAGGCATAGGAAATATGCGAGGCTGCGAAGAGCGAGCAACGGCAAGCAATCATGATTCGAGAAGGGCGCCAAAGGGGGGACGACGAGGACATACCATTGGCTATAGGCAACCACCGGTCTTGCTCCTTGACACCTTCAAACTCATAGCCAGCCCCTCCGGCCGAGTGGGGTTCCTGGTTATCATTCATTTGTCCTTCCTCGTCGGGTGACTGTGCACCTTGGTCGACATCCTTTGGAGGAGATTGAGGGGAGTCGGACATATTTGGCTACCTGCAGCGGCTGCTAGCGTCTTTTGTAAAATCTTCGGGTTGGCACAGCTTCGGTAGGTTTCGCGATGATGTGTCCCCCTGGCCACGTCGCAGAGGTAGCAGAGCTTGCCCGATACGTCGAGAGGGGTGTGTGCAGTGCCAAAAAGATGCGTCAATCGTGACAAAACGCGAGGGATCTAGGTCGCGGCAGGTTGGGTCTGCCCTGGCTGGACGACGCAGGACCTATGACGCCCGCTTGGCGTATGTATGTATGGGCTGGCAAGCCGGTTGGGAGAGAATATCCCTGGGTTGGAGGGGGAAAGGCCGGAGGGGGAGGGGTGGCCTTGGTAAAAAAAAAATAGGGTCCGCAGTCGTAAAGAGCTTCCAGTCGATACGATTGGGGAGCAAAACAACAAAGCTCTATCCAAGCAGAGCAGCGCTGCTACGAGGGCGTGGGCGAATCAAGCACAAGCACTGCTTTCTCAGCTGCTGACGGCCTCTCTGGCTCTGGCTACGGCACTGGCCAGGCGGATTCGAGGATTCACGGCTCCAACGACAGACAATGACAAGGTCGACGGGGGTGCGCCTTGGACAACAGACGAGGTCTTCGCGTGAAAACGGCTGCTGGGACGGATTGGTGGCGCGGCCAAGTTACACGGTCGCGCAGGGTTCCGGGTCGTAAGGCGACTGGTTCGAGGTCAGAACAGGAGGCTCGCGGGGGGGGAGTCTGGGAAGCGTCTCACGAGGGTGTATTGCGCTGTTTGCTCTGCGGCTGGCGTGGGTGCATAAGTGTGAATGTGGATGTGGAGTGCAAAGAGGAAAAAGAAGGACGAGGCTAGTGGTGGACAGCAGCGCGGTGTTGTCGGCCGAAATACCAGCGGGAACCTGGCGGGCAGGTAGCGCGGTACTTTGCGCAGCTAGCCCGGTACTAAGGCAGTGTTCTTTGGATGGGCAGCGCTGCAGTGACAGCCCTTTGCAGCTTTATCGATAGAGGGGGGGGAACAGAGGCTCGAGGTACCGCCTCATACTGCGGTGCGTGCTGCGGTACCGCCAGCGAGTGGGTGGTTGTTGCCCAGCAGCAGAGCTACCTTGGGCAGCTCGATCTGCCACTAGCAGGGCGGGTATCTGGAGCTGAAGCTGACAGTACCCGGTTACTTGCCTGGTTGGTATCGTTCAATATGTTTGGAGCCGTTCAACCATTTCGACGTTGACCACTTACCGAGCAGAGGTACCTGGTGGCTCTTGGGACATGCGACACCATCTACTACCGGCTTAGTACTATAGTAATGATGCTACCTATTACCTGACAAGTGGCGATGGCATCAGCTGCAAGACTACAGTCCATCGGTCCTCGATTGGTACTAATGCTGCCTTCAATTATCCAGGGAACAGGTGCTATAGTTAGCAGCTCTTGTAAGCGTGGCATCCATCTGTACGATAATACCAACTAGGTTGGCAGTTGCAGCAGCATTCTCCATTACGAGAAAATCCTATTAAAAAGAACCAAAAGAGGCCCACCGCATATGTATGCGCTCAAATCACCAGACCACTCAATCCGCACACCCCGGCTCGCCATGATTCTGCTTTAGAATGCCTCATGTGAGCGTTTAACCACGACCAGCATCACCCTACGATTGATAATCCTCGTCCCAAGTGCGTCTTTTGCTGGGCTAAAACTCCCAAGGGGGGGCCGGATGGTCGTACCAAGGCATCAGAGGCGGTGTGTTACAGCAGCTATCCGCGGTGTCCTCTTAGTAGCATCAGCTAGATGGTCTTTCGGATGATATTCCTGCATCGGGAGAAAACAAAAAGGCATCAATGGCATCTCGACAGAGTCTAGCAGCCAGCGAGAGCCCTCCCCCCCCCCTGTCCCTCGGCGCAGCGACAACAGGCCCGGTGCACTTGTACCAACTCCCCTGTCCTGCGATATGCCGTGATACAAGCATGGTCAGCCTCGTGGCTGTGACGTCGTCGTCGCAAACGAAACTGCACGCCAGCCCACGAAGACGGTACCGGGATGGTGGGCTACTGCAGTTGCTCATTTGACAATGGATCGCAGGCCATGGCCAGACGCCGCTAAGGCAAGCCTCTCCTCAGGAACCCGGTGGCTGAAAAGTCGGGCCCCCAAAAAAACGAGTTGTCAAGTCATTGGGCCGCATTTCAAGTCTGCCCAGTGGTTGGCTGGTGACCGATGCCGGGCGGGAACGAACCACGGCCTGGTTCTCGACAACCACTCGGGCATTGGGCAGTTGTTTGGGCCAATGGTGACGTTGGCGCTGCGAAAAGGCCCTTCTGTTGGTTCTCTCCTTCTCATTTCGCTCCAGGCACAGCTCCGCCCAGCAACGGCTACATGCATTCTGCGGTAACCTCTGAAAAGACGGCATTTCGCTCTGTCTGAGCACTTGGAAACGGTGTCCCTAAGCTGCCGGCGGTCCGCAGACTGATTGGGTAGCGAGCCCAAATGTCCCTCGCCCTTCCATTCTGCCCTTGTCCCTGCGCGTGGCTAGACGGAAGGATGGCGGGCTTGCTTGATGGATGGATGGATGGATGGGTGCTGAGCTGGCTTGAAGCCCAGCTGCACCTGGCTTGGGCATGAAGCACAAACATGCGCATAAACATCCGTTTCCTCGATGCGTCCAAGTTCAATCCTCACCCGCCCGCGAGCTTTCACTTGTTGGGGTTGGATCCTGCATGCAAGCTAGGCCCATTTGATGTGTAGTAGCTCTCGTCGCGCATGTACGAGAGGTTGTAGTATTTGCCGTCCTTGATCGACTTGCTCTCCGTCTCATCTGTGCGTGTGAGGAACTAGAAAGTTACAAACACCACTCCGTATAATGTTCCCCCCAGTCGCTGGCGGGCTGCATGACAGATGCGAGCAATGCATAATGGCGGTAAGTGTCATCGTGACATGGAGACGGGTAACAACACTCGCACAGAGTAAGCAACCCGGGCATCCACAGTTTGCAGTTCGCAGAAATCGTTGCATGTCCGTAGCCGCTACTAGCTATTATAGTAGCCTTTCGTGGGCATTCAAGGCACACAAGGTAGAAGTAGTTGTCAATGAATGCGTCTCTAGCGGCTTCATTTCTCCCCTCTAATTTGCTTCTGGGCCTCTTCGTCCCACTCTAGTCTGGCGGCGTAACATTCCAGAAACGATTCCACGCTTCTTTCAAGAGCAAGACTGCTCTAGGGGTGGCTACTACCCTGGACTCCGTTAGATGAAGTGTTGTCATCATGGCTTGCCACTTGGCAGTGTGAAGTCGCATCTCAAGAGCTACGCAGCACACGCTTTGGTGATGAAATCTCCGAGAGGGATGCCACATGCGTAGGCGAATGCTTGCTTCAGACTCGGTGATGAACGCACTCTTCGATGTAATATGGCATAGAGTGCGGCTGACGCTGGCGAAACGTTCCGATTGGGCTGCGGCAATGTAAAGTGATTTGTACGCATCTAGACCTCCCCTGAGACTCCGATTGTTGGGAATCCATATATTGAAAGACACATCGAATCGCACAGATGGACCCCTGTTTGCATCACTGTAATTAATTCTCACACGCTGCGTGTGGCCCTAGGTGCGGATACGGCCAGGTGGAGGCTGCATGCAGTTGGGCTCTGAGGCACCATCAGCAGAAGGATGAATTCCGAGCGGCTGAGCAACCAGGCATAAAGGACCATTTGAATGCCAAGGCTCTTTTTCTGCGTCGTCCAGGGGCATGGCCACGTAGAGCTGGGTGGCATGGCACAGGCAGCTGTATGATGACGAGGAAAGCAAAATGAAATAGATGGAGGTGCGTCTGCGACTGGGGATGGATGATAGAAGCCACATATTCAGCCGCCTCATCAAATGGTTGGGCTCTCGCTTGGCCCCAAAAAGGTTTTCTAATTTTTTTCTTCTCCTATTAGACGACATAGTTTGTTGTGTACCTCTCACTGCTGTACTACCTGAACATTGTTCTTCTTCTGTTGGTTTGGCAAAGAGAGGTTAGCCTTCAGTTGGACCTTGAAGAGGCATTGGACACATTGAATACGAACCTTCCACTTATCTAATTCATCCTGCTTGTTTTTGTACTGTTTCACCAAATCATCGAGGACTTTCTTCAACCCCTCCTGATTTGTCCTCAGTGCTGGCACGACATCCTTGACCGTTCTCTCTACGAGCACTCCGTTGATCAAACGGAAACACTTTCGATCCCCCGAAAGCGGCTCCAAAGTCTCAAGTACAAGCCTAGAATAGTCGCCGAATTAGCGGTGTGATACATTGAATCACGCTGAGGCTGAAAATGAGCGGCGTGGACAGGGAAGAGGTGAAACATGGCTTGGAAGCGTGGGGGGTTGATCGCCCACAGCCAAAAAGACCCCAAAAATAGCAAAAGAGGGATTGACAAAAAAGTGAAAGAAAAGAACGAACTTGTGCTCTTCCGCCTCCTGCTCAATATCACCGATTTTTGAGGCAATCTGCTGCAGTGTGTTCTTGTAGTTGGAGTAGGTTGTCTGAAGGTCTATGAAATGGTGAGCAACGTGAAATCGAGATGACAAAGGAGGGGATGACAGCAAGCGCAAGAAAGAAATGCCCGTGTGATGGCCACCTACCCTGCTGCTTCCTCACGGGAAGCTGTTGTGATGACGCCATGGCTGCCGCTGTGAAAGGAGAATATAGAGAGGCCGTAGGAGAAGGGCCAGCTATCCCTGCGATTCACTATGCGAGATGTTGAGGCAGAGTTTCTGTGGCTGTAGGCCACTTGCTATCAACCTTGGGCGGGCATCGGTTGATTTCCGGCACTGTGGGCGGCAGCTATTAGCGGGAAACCCCCCGCTAGAGGCAACGCCTAATTATTGCCTGTATGGTCCAAGCTTTTTTTCTAGATGCAACATCTGCTGATGAAATTATTGCCCGATCTTTTTGTTGAAACGAAATCTGCAATTCCGCCGTCTTGCTCTCCGCACAAACGAAAATGCATCCTCATCTGCACACACAGAATGCCATGGGTATGCCAACTATCTCTTGAAACATTGTTTCTTCATCCATTGGTCTAACTGAGGTGTCCAGCATGCCAGGAGGTCATTGCCGCTCTCGAAGAATGCCATGCAAAGGGCTTCATGCGCAAAGCCGCAGGCGCCTGCAACGATGCCAAAGACTTGGTAGACAAGTGTCTGCGACAACAACGCTCCAAAGTACAAGACGATAATAGGGCCGCTGCGAGGGCCAAGCGGGATAGGATCAAGGAAGAGCAGCGGGCGCTTGGTCTCTAAGAGATACTGATGGGCGCACCAGAGTTCTCTCTGTCCCTTTCGCCGTATTCTCAACTCATTCTTACATTCCAATACCTTTTATCTTGTCATCTTGTACAATATCACCATCTAGTATCATTCATGACCGGCGTTTGGGAACAAAACGGGTAGCCGGGAGATAGGCGCTACGTCTTGTCAATGTACATGTATATTCTCATGGGGCGCAACGCAAGACAGAAATAAGGCCTTGATTTGAGACCGTCACATGGCTGAGGTTACTATCAGCTACATATCCACCAATACAAAAACACGCAGAAATTTCCTCCGTCTTCAATTAAGCCTTGCGCAGAGCAGTGCCAAAGGTGAAGAGACCGTAGGCGGCCAGGATGCTGAGGAAAATGGGCACTGGTTTCCTCAAGCGGATCGCTCGAGGGAAAGCTGAAGCCCCCAGAACAACCGAGGCGAGCAGACTCAACTCTACACCGTAAGGCTGGCCGTTGGCAATGCGATATCCGCCGAGACCGTCTAGGAGGACACATGGATGGGTTAACACGCCAGTGCTGGGGTCGGCGCGGGAACTGATGGACTACATACACAAGAGGCCAACGAGACCACCGGCGGCAATCGAGGGAACGGAGCCCGTCCTAGCATAGCCAATTGCGCCGCCGCCGGCGGTGAGAGCCGCAAGGACAAAGGACGCATTTGACAGGGCGGAGGACGTGGTCTTGGACTGGCGCAAAAGAGAGAATGTCAGCTTGCCAGGTTCGCGACACGCATTGCGCACGATTGACGTACCATGATGGATTGTGCTGTATATGTATATGAGAAGCTACGGATTGTATGTATCTTGATGAGATTCAAGTCTCGCAGATCGGCTTTATTATTTATATGCCGGATGGAGAAGCTGGCGGTCTTTTAAGTCCCGAATCCAATCGGGGCTCGGGGTCGAATGAGGCCGGAAACCAACTGACGTGATTGACAAATGATGGCAAGTGGGTCGCCAGGCCCCCAGATTGCGAGCCATCACAGCTCGCCGACCTGCTTGGAGCTTTCGTGGCCGCAATTGTACCAA
>MDJU01000237.1:0-44302 GCA_001721665.1 Trichoderma pleuroti
ATTTTAAATTATTAATAAAATAAATTTATATAATATAAGTAAAATAATTATATTAAATATTAATATTAATATTATATACTTATATATATTACTAAAACTTAATAAAATAAGGTTTTAACTTTAAAAAATATATTAAAAGCTATAGGTATAACCCTAAAATATAATAAATTAGCTAAAATAACTTTTAAAAATATTATAAGTTTATTAATAAATATATCCTTAAATTATTAATCTATAGCTATAAGCTATAGCTATAGCTATAAGAAAATAAAGCTTATAAGCTTACAGAAGGTTATAGCGCTTAGAAGCTCTATAAAGCCCAGCTTTCCAAAAGTTCAAAAATTGAATTTGATTTTTACAGACCCACTTTTCAGCAATTCTAGCCAATTGGGATGCTAGAATCTTGCTTATATAAGCGTTATTAGCCAATAGGATCCCTTGAAAAGCGGGTCTTTAGGATTGTAAGGGGGGAGCCTTGCAAAAAGCTCGAAAATCATCAAAATTGCATCCGGGCACCGTTTGCAACTGAGGCCGGAAATGAATTCTGAAAACAGCTATTGAACACTCAACGATTCTGCAACCATCAAAAGGAATCAAGATACATAAGTTATGCCGTTAAATAGCCCTATTCCCTAGCTATCTAATGGTAGTCTTCATGTATCTCAATTCTAACTATTGGTATTGGTTTTTGGAATATAAATAAGAGAGGGTTTTCCTGAGTTTTCCTGTACTAGTAATTCAATTTAATGAACATATTTAACAAGCAAATTTGATCAATTTGATCCTTTTTACCCTTTGTTACTAAACCAGTGATAAGACTAGCTACCCTATAGCTTTACAATCTTATAGTATTATATAGCTTTCCTTTTCTTAGCGCAAAAGGAAACCTACTTATGTATATGTATAGGTTACAGGGGCACCCTATATACAGCTTAACTATATACTCATGAAAATTAGTCCTGAGGAGTAGTTTGGATGATAGTGCTAGCTGAGGCTGGACGAGAAGAGTCGGGCGCGGCGTGATTTGCTTTAGCGGGCTGCATCTCATCTTTTGGGAGGCACGCGATGGTGTTTTGTTGGGGGTCACGTCAAGATTACAGTACATGGACTAGGTAAGCCAAACCATGGTCTACTATTCTACGCATTAATAGGATAGACATCATGGATTGATACGATGAGGTGGAAGCTGAAGTGCGTCACGCCATATCATTAGCTTGATGCTATCGGGATATTAGCCGGGCGAGGATGAAGCTGAATCTATGGACGTGCTATTTATCGCCGAGTCAGCTCTGGACTTGATAATCCCGCCGTTGTTCTTACTCAGGATAGGTATGCCTGCGTTATTGCCCTCAGCCTGAAGAATCTGCGGGGAATTTCTTGTTATTTATCAAGTAATTGTTATTGGCACTTGCATCATCTTATACGGGGGCCTTTTGTCTCCCACAGCGGTTAAGTCGGAGGGCCGATCCGCGGCATCATTATTCCGTCCATGTCATTGAATGCATGTGGTGGGGCGAACTGCAGCCAGCTCGGTGATGTCACGGAGCAGCTCGCAACCGTTTCCGCGCATTATCCGATTGTAATCGCCTTAAGCCGGCCAAGTCACGAAACACTCAACCGTCGCCCATGCTGCAAAGACAACTCCATGCGAGCCGTTTCATAAGAGGGAACCTGTCGCTGAGGATCCTCGGCGCTCCATCAGCTCGATATTTCATCCGTCACAGCGCAAGCACGCGAACCATGGCCTCTTCAGGAAAGACGGTCGAGGGCGTTTCGCTCGACGATTTGCCCAAATCATGGAACTTTACGGCCTCCTTGCCTCCAGACCAAGCCTTTCCGACTCCGGCAGACTCGCACAAGACTCCCCGGGACAAAATCTTACCCCGGCAAGTGCGCGATGCTCTGTTTACTTGGGTACGGCCAAGCCAGCAGGAAGACCCCGAACTGCTAGCCGTGAGCCCAGCTGCACTGCGGGACATTGGCATCAAAGAGGGCGAGGAGAAAACCGAAGACTTTCGACAGCTAGTAGCTGGCAACAAGCTGTACGGCTGGGATGAGACAAAGCTGGAAGGCGGATACCCTTGGGCGCAATGCTACGGTGGCTTTCAGTTTGGCCAGTGGGCAGGACAGCTCGGAGATGGGAGGGCCATTTCGCTGTTCGAGGCAACGAACCCGGCGTCTCATGTGCGATATGAGCTACAGCTCAAGGGCGCCGGCCTCACCCCATACTCTCGATTTGCAGACGGAAAAGCCGTGCTTAGATCCAGTATCAGGGAATTTGTTGTTTCCGAAGCACTCAATGCGCTCAAGATACCCACCACCAGAGCACTGTCTCTTACCTTGCTTCCTCATTCCAAAGTTATGCGAGAGACGACCGAGCCTGGAGCGATAGTGCTCCGATTCGCCCAGTCATGGCTGCGGTTGGGCACTTTTGACATAATGCGGGCAAGAGGAGATCGCGCCCTCATAAGGAAGCTTGCGACATATATTGCGGAAGATGTCTTTGGAGGATGGGAGACGCTTCCCGGACGACTAGAGTCACCCGAGGACCCTAAGAAATCACCACCCCCTAAGCGCGGGATACCGGCTTCTGAGGTTCAAGGACCCAGCGATGCAGCCGAGAATAGATTCCAACGGCTGTATCGAGAGATTGTGAGGCGCAATGCCGTGACTGTAGCCCACTGGCAGGCATATGGATTCATGAACGGTGTTTTGGTATGTACCGCTTTGCAAAATATTTTTTGGGGGGGAAAAGTCGGCCACTAACATGTGCGGCAGAACACTGATAACACATCAGTATACGGCCTGTCAATGGACTATGGACCTTTTGCTTTCATGGACAACTTTGACCCGTCATATACTCCAAACCACGATGACCACATGCTGCGGTATAACTATAAGAATCAACCCACTATTATATGGTGGAACCTCGTGAGACTCGGCGAAGCTCTTGGAGAGCTTGTGGGCATTGGAGCTCAAGTTGATGACGAGACTTTTGTCAACAAAGGCATCAAAGAAGAGCAGGAGAAAGAGCTGGTTGAGAGGGCAGAGAATCTAATCACTCAAGCCGGAGAGGAATACAAGGCCGTCTTCCTGAATGAGTACAAGCGACTAATGACAGCAAGAATTGGCCTGCGCAACTTTAAAGAGACGGATTTCGAGGAGCTCTTCAGCGAAGGGCTTGATACTATGGAAGCTTTGGAGTTGGATTTCAACCACTTCTTCCGTCGCTTGGGCACCATCAAATTGGCGGATATCGCAGACGCAGCGGGTAGAAAAGAAAAGGCGGCCATCTTCTTTCACAAAGAAGGGCCGCCCCAGGCAGTGAGCGAAGACGACGCAAAGGAGAGAATTGCCAAGTGGCTTGAAAAGTGGTGGGTGCGTGTCTTGGAAGACTGGGCAAGTGAATCTTCCGATGCCCTGTCTGAAGATCAAGATGCGGAAAGAAGACAGGCCATGAAGCAGGTCAACCCAAACTTTGTCCCCAGAGGCTGGATCTTGGACGAGGTGATACGGCGTGTCGAGAAAGAGGGCGAGAGACAGGTCTTGGAGCGCATCATGCACATGGCTCTACACCCTTTTGAGGACTCGTGGGACGGAGTTGCAATTGACGGAGTTGAGTATAAAGGTGATCCAGGGGAGGAACAGAGATGGGTTGGCGATGTGCCCCGGTTTGAGCGAGCAATGCAATGTAGCTGCAGTTCATAGATGGCAAGCTAGATTCAATTCAATTGCGCTCCCAAGACTTCATCTTTCACATCAACATTACAAAGCAGCCACGGCTGTCTTCTTCTACGGCATCTTTTACTGGATGAAATGTTACGACCGGCGGTAAGAGGCAGCGTTCATCGAGATGAAAAATTCTCTCCCATGCTTCCATAATCGGCGTAGAGTTTCTCTGGAGCACAAGATAGAGGAGGACTCGATAGAAGCAAAGCAGATTGCGATGCCCAAGCTCACCTACAATAAAATGTGCCCGTGTACAATTGATGAAGCAAAAAAGAAGAAAAAGAAGGAGAAAAAAGTTCAGCCAAGGCCCAGCAAGTTAAAGGTCCTCCGGCAGTGCGGGACAGCAGTGCCTCAGGCAGCGGCAACGGGCAGCTGCAGCCAATGAGCGTGCTGCTAAATGGATCCGTAAGGGAAACCCACTAGCGCTGGAAATGGGCTTTCCAACCATCCAGACAGCAGATCCGTTTCGACGACGCCCATCCCACTCGAACTGAGCCCTTTTCCCACTCGCCGCAACGTCCATCACGTTCAATCCGTCAAGGCGACACGATGCTCCGACAGTCTCTGGCACGTTCGGCTTGGCGGACCGGCAGGCGGGCCGCCGCCGCCTCGCGGGCTTTCGCGATAACGCCCAGACGAGCAGCCGAGGTGGAGCTCACCATTGGTAAGCATTGCATTCTTTTTCGCGGCGGGCAATTGGAGCTGGAGCGAGGTGCTAACGGCGGTGCAGATGGAAAGAAGGTCTCGATCGAAGGTATGGCTCTGCGGTGGAGGGGCTGCTGTGTTGCGGGATAAGAAAGAGGGCATAGATGCTGACATGGATTGTTAGCCGGGTCTGCTCTGATCCAGGCTTGCGAAAAGGCCGGAGCTACTGTTCCCAGGTCAGTTGTTGAATAAAAAAAAGAAGAATACATGTTAAAGTGGCAAGAAATGCACATGCTAACGTATTTCAGATATTGCTACCACGAGTACGGAAGCCTTAACCCCTCCTCGCCCCTCTCACAACGATTCCGAATCCTAACCACACCATTGACAGAAAACTCATGATTGCCGGTAACTGCCGTATGTGCTTGGTCGAGGTCGAAAAGGCTCCCAAGCCTGTAGCCTCGTGCGCCTGGCCCGTGCAGCCCGGAATGGTAGTCAAGACCAATTCGCCTCTTACACACAAGGCCCGCGAGGGTGTTATGGAATTCCTGCTGGCCAACCACCCCCTCGACTGCCCCATCTGCGACCAGGGAGGCGAGTGTGATCTCCAGGACCAGTCTATGCGATACGGTGCCGACCGAGGACGATTCCACGAGATCGGAGGCAAGCGAGCCGTCGAGGACAAGAACATTGGACCCCTGATCAAGACATCCATGAACCGATGCATTCACTGCACCCGATGTGTCCGGTTTGCCAACGACATTGCTGGCGCCCCTGAGATGGGCTCGACCGGCCGTGGAAACGACCTGCAAATCGGCACCTACCTGGAGAAGAACCTGGACTCGGAAATGTCTGGAAACATCATCGACCTCTGCCCCGTTGGTGCCCTGACCTCCAAGCCCTATGCTTTCCGAGCTCGCCCTTGGGAGCTGAAGCACACCGAGTCAATTGACGTTCTCGATGGCCTGGGTTCCAACATCCGTGTCGACTCTCGTGGCCTGGAAGTCATGCGTGTTCTTCCCCGACTCAACGACGACGTCAACGAGGAGTGGATCAACGACAAGACTCGTTTCGCCTGCGACGGTCTCAAGACCCAGCGACTTACTGTTCCATTGATCCGAAGAGAAGGAAAGTTTGAGACCGCTGACTGGGAAGAGGCTTTGACCGTGATTGCCAAGGCCTACCAGCAGACAAACCCCCAGGGCAACGAGTTCAAGGTCATTGCTGGTGCACTGACTGAAGTAGAGTCTCTCGTCGTTGCCAAGGACATGGCCAACAAGCTGGGATCTGAGAACCTTGCTCTCGACACCCCTACTGGCAGCCAGCCTCTTGCCCACGGTGTTGATGTGCGATCAAACTACCTTTTCAACTCCAAGATCTGGGGTATCGAGGAGTCTGACTGCATTCTCATCGTCGGAAGCAACCCCCGACACGAGGCTGCCGTTTTGAACGCTCGCATCCGCAAGCAGTGGCTGCGCTCCGACCTCGAGATTGGTGTTGTTGGCGAGGCCTGGGAGTCCACTTTTGAGTTTGAGCACCTGGGAGCTGACCACGCTGCCTTGAAAAAGGCCCTGGCCGGTCCCTTTGGCAAGAAGCTCCAGGCCGCCAAGAAGCCCATGATCATTGTTGGATCCGGTGTCACCGACCACGTCGACGCCAAGGCCTTCTACGAGACCGTCGGCACCTTTGTTAACCAGAACGCTGCCAACTTTAGAACCGCTGAGTGGGACGGCTACAACGTGCTCCAGAGGGAAGCCTCAAGGGCTGGTGCCTTTGAGGTCGGCTTCGTCACCCCGTCCGCGGAGGTTGCCCAGACCAAGCCCAAGTTTGTCTGGCTCCTCGGCGCCGACGAGGTCAACGCGGCCGACATCCCCAAGGACGCCTTTGTCGTCTACCAGGGCCACCACGGTGACCGTGGCGCTCAGATTGCCGACATCGTCCTTCCTGGCGCCGCCTACACCGAGAAGGCTGGAACTTACATCAACACTGAGGGACGTGTGCAGATGACCCGTGCGGCCACTTCGCTGCCCGGTGCTGCCCGCACTGACTGGAAGATTCTCCGAGCCGCCTCCGAGTTCCTTGGCGCGCCTCTTCCCTACGACGACGTCGCCGCTGTGCGGGACCGCATGATTGAGATCAGCCCCGCCCTGGCTGCCTACGACGTGGTTGAGCCTGTTGCCCTGAAGGAGCTGAGCAAGGTTCAGCTCGTTGAGCAGAACAAGGGTGTCAAGGCCAGCAACCAGCCCCTCAAGAAGGTTATCGAGAACTTTTACTTCACAGACGTCATCTCCAGAAGGTATGTGCACTCCCCCCCTTACTTTACATTGCTCTACATCATATGCTCTAGGCTGTGTCCTGTAGTACAACAAACTGATGCTAACCTCCTTCCCAGCTCACCGACAATGGCACGCTGCTCAGCGGCCAAGGCCACTGGCGACCCCAGGACGAATTTCATGGCTCCTGGTGTTGAGGAGGACAGGCCCATGGGCCAGGTTGCGTACGGTGCTTAAGATAGGTGAATGTATTAAAATAGAAGAATTTTCCCTTGCAGATCCGGAGCGGTATGTCGATATGTACATATAGGACGTTGGGGAGGCTAGAAGTGTGTGGTAAATATGTTGACCAAAAAGTTGGCTTTTATCTCTTATCCCTCTCCCCCTTTTCCCCCGTCCTTGTGTTTGGTGCCGAGTATGAGGGGTGAAGATAGAGTACGAGTATATACGTCTGCGTAGGTTATGTGGTGTAACCCCAAAGTATCCACAAGCGGTGGGACATTTGTCCCTCTCTCCAAGTAGGCATGCGAACGTAACGTTGCCCATCTCCCTTTCCCCCCTTTTCCTCCAAGACTTCAATATCGTCTTTCAGTGAAGCCGCTCTCGCCCGGCTCAGGCTGTACAATGGGGTCCTCGAAGCGGACTCTCTTCTTGGGTCTGTTTGCAGAAGGAGAACGAAGGCTGGATCGGCGCACCGGCTTCTAGTCAATGTCCATCCGGCCCTGCTGCTTCTGTCTCGAGGCCGCGGCCTGCATCTGCACCTTGATGGCGTCGCTCATGCCACGGACGTGGCAGTCAAAGGAAGAAATCTCCTGCGTGGCCGCCGCGATGACCTTCATGACCTCCCGAGCGGCGATTTCCCGCGGCGAGTTGATCGGCATGTACGTCACGGGCACCCTGTCCATGTCCGGCAACGGGACGCTTTTGACGCTGTAGTCAGTGGCGGGATTGTCGCGCTCGCGCATCTTTGCAATGATGCCGTCCAGGTCGTCCTTGTGCGCGGCCTCGTGCTGCTTCCGCGCGTCTGCCACGGCGGAAAAGTAGTCCAATCGCGGGCTAGCGTGCCGCCGCACCCTGCGAAACCGGCTCGTGGGTTGGATGAGTGGGCTGGAGCGCTTCTGTGAGGGTGTCCAATGTTGGCGGGCCAGGGCCCTGGAGGGCTTGTTCTCGGGGGGGTGGCCAGCGGCGTTCCAGGGAGCGCAGCGCGAGGTTTGGGGGGTCTGAGGTGGCCGCAAGTACCGGTACTTGCAGCGCGAGGCTTGCTGAGGGAGCGGGTGACGCTGGGGGTGACGGTGACCGGCCAGCGGACGGCGACTGTGGCCGGGAGAGCGGTAGAGGGGCAAAGGGTACAAGGTACAAGTGCAGTCACAAGTGCAGGCACTGGTACAGGTACAAGCGCAGATGATGCGTTCTTGGGGTGGAGTCGGGCTGGCACTTTGTGGTCGAATCCGGTGCGAGGAGATCGAGTCCGTTTTGAGAAGAAGTCGATGGAATACAGTAAGCTGGGCCTAGGCGAGACTGGACTGTGCGGGTGGGAGAGCGAGATGCCGTAATATATGGCCGGCGTACAAGACGAGCCAGCGAGTCGAAACAAGAATAGAAATGGCTTCGTGGACGGCGAAAGGGCTACCGCTGCGTAATAAAATCTCGTTAGCATCATGCCGGCACCTGGGTGCATGAATAAATGAGATGCCAAAGATAAGCTGGGATCCATAATAGGGCAGCGTGCTGGCGCTGTATACTCCGTACAAAAAAAAACAAAAAAATCGACAGCCCACAATAATAACAACACAGGTGATTGATCAGGTGTGCGCGGGAGCCAACATACGTCAGAAGCCCGTTATATGGCCACCGGAAAGGAGGCTTTGATGACGGGAGGGCAACTGTGCCCAATCTGGCTGATACGAACCGTCTCAGGATTCAGCGAGGTGAGGTGACGTCCCGGGTTGTTAGCCCGAACCAGGGCAAGTCGATCGATAATGACGGCGAAGCTCGCTGAAGAGCGACGAATGGCAGCAACAGATACTATCGTGTCCAGTATCGCCGTCGGGGCTGTGGCCTCGTCGTAATATAGGTGCGTGGAAGCCCAGCGTTTGTTTGGGTGGTGAGAGTCTGTTCACGCTCGAATGTGCATGTATGTACTCCCGTACTAAAGATGGACACCGAAACAGGGACAAGGGATGCTGTCTGTGGGCTGTTGATGTCAAGCAGGCGTCTTCTCTTTCAAAGAGGGCAGAGAGCCTATGGAGCAGAAGGAGAGTATTGGAAAACAAAGAGTCAAAAATGCAGCTTCCCACATGGAGCACCGGGGCTTTATACAAGACCACAGAGACGAGCCCCAAAAAGGGCTCCTACATGTGCGTAAATGTAACGACCCAGACAGACAGAGGTGCCAACGCCAAAACTCCGTGCATGGCATGGCGCTTCGAATGCACCATCTCACCTTGGAAAAGACCAGCCCACTCTGCTCAGCCTGTGCTGTGCTGTGCTGTGCTCTCTTCTACATCGGACATATTCCTCGTCCCTCCATCCAGACAAGCGTTGCCAAGTGGGCGGCAGCGTGCCCTCCCTGGGCCAAGCAAGTTACATGCCCTCCATGGAGTATTGGATGTACTCCTTCGTACACGTCGTACTACCCATCTCTAACAATTCGATACTAGCAAGTGCTAGCAGTAAGATCCGTAGCATGCTGGCTCGCGTCATGCAGTCAAGGCGGAATAGACGGCCCCAAGAGAAAGAAAAAAAAAAGCCTATGAAAGACGTCCATTTCAGCACCGAAACGGCCTTTGTGCCTCGTGTCCCTGTAGGCTGGGCCTGATCGGATTCGCGCCGAGAGACGGCCGGGCCTCGCGCTTCTCAAACGCCAGGGGGGTGGCTTCAATTGCTTCAAATTTCCGCCGTCCGAGTTGGTATTGCGGGCGAACCAACTCGTCGTTGCTGGTTGGCAGCTTTTGCTTCCTTTTTTCCATTGGCCTCTGAGGATTTTCACTCGTGCTTGGCGCGCTCGGCGGCTTCTTTGGATATTTCCTTCTGCCGTATCGGGATACACACGCCTCCGCCATGTCTCATCCTTCTCAGCCTCTGGTGCCGCACCCCCAGTCTATCCCTTCCAAGGATCGATGTGGTGCTGCCTTGGATCTCTCTCTATCTGTCCATCCCCCGCGATTTTCATTAATAGCAGCATGCCGTGCGCAACCACCAGCCGCAAGCCGCCTGCACGCCGCCGGAAGCTCCAGTGCCGGTGCTGCTTCAGCTGTCCCGTGTCGCCAGTCATCGCCCCCATCATATGCTCACAACGCTCTGTTTCTGTCGCTAACCGCGACAGCCTGCGAGATTGAGCGGCCGTGATGCTGTCAAGCCTCGTCAGTGGACTTGTGCCACTACGTAATTTTGCACTCACCGACGTGGGCTGCGTGACAAGACCAAGGCATGCAAAATGATGCCAGCTTGCGGCAGAGGATGGCCATGGACGGACACCAGCGATGATCCCCTTTCCGTCTCTTCTTGGCTTCGCCACCCTCACGTTCCCATTCATCGTTCTGCAGCAGTGACAACAGCGGCAGGCAGCGCAAAGGCTTCCAACCCCCCCAAAAAAGGCTGCTCCAGCAGGAGCAAGGAATTTGGCCGCCCCGTCCCATTGGAGCACCAAGCCAAGAGGGTGTCCAAGCTTGTTCTCCGGGAGGGTGTGCATATCTCATCCCCCAGCTCACCAACTCACGGTCGCCTCTGTACTTGACACGTGCTAATTTGGTTGTTCAACCGCTTTCTAGCTGGTTTGAAATGCTCTGGGCCAATCACCATCGATTCCCCCCACGGGCCCTGTGGCTGTCTCGATCCTCCCAAGCTCACATCTCTCAAATCCATGACCGCTCGTCCCAAGGCGCGCAAGGGCAGACAGGCCGTTGGCCGTCCAGTAATCTTATCGTGCTCTCTTGTCCTCCCTGTAAGGCAGCAGTCGTTGCTCTGTACGTCGGACTTGGTAGAACCATTTGGAACTGCGAAACCCATGTCTCACGGGTTGTCAATGGACTTGCTCGACACCCAAAGCCCCTCATCTCTCCCGTGTCGCCGATAGCGGACCGTCCTTCTTCGCGTAGTAGCATCGGACATGACGGATCAAGGCCCAGCTCGCCAAAGGGCGCTCTGATGCGACTCGGGCGCTATGATTGGCAGGCTGGCCATTACCCTTCCTCTTCGCGTAATAATCTTTGGGCATGCGTGGAATTTGCATGCGTGCTGCAAAAAAAAACGGAAATCTGATAATAACCACCACCCAGAGCCAACGGCTCGTCACGACACTCGATGTGATTCATGTCGAGTGCTACCCATGCTCGTCATTCTTGTCTTCTCCCACAACATGACCCAGTAGTTGTGTCAGGATGACCGCGCCAGCCTTGCTTGGCTTCCCGATCCCTTGGCCATGTTTGACACTCTTTGCATCCTCCCGTACCGTCTCGCCTTTGCAAGCGCGGCCCAACAATATGCACCGAAAAACCATGAAGTGTTGAGCCTGCTTTGAGAGAGGCACGGCATCGTTAGCACCCGGCCGACGTCATACAAGACCAGGGGGGGAAGCGAAACGGCTCGACTGTGTGCAAAAAGTATGTCGACTTCAAGACTCGCCCGGCTCCCGAATCGTCCCCGTTTCCATCTCCGTCTCCGTACCGCCACCTACCATCAGCATGTCTCCACCTAGTCCCGTCGACCATCCGATGGAGGGCACATCGCCAGAGGACAACTCGCCTACCGCCCACGGCCCCGACTCCGACCCCAGCGCCAATGGCAAGCCGCCCGTCGCCCGGCCCGGCAACACATCGCCGCAGGAGCACACCGCCGTGACGACCTCAATCAACATGCCCGCGCCTCCTCCGGCCGCCGCGGCCGCTGTTCATCAGCCCAAAATCGTCCAAACCGCCTTCATCCACAAGCTATACAAGTGAGGAATCCTGACCCCTCTACGACCCCCTCCCCTTTCTTCCACTCGTCGGGTGCCCCCCCGGCGGGACCAAGCGACGGCTACTGATGGTGCGAGCAGCATGCTGGAGGATACCAGTATACAACATCTCATCTCGTGGTCGTCATCCGCCGAAAGCTTCGTCATGTCCCCCTCGGCCGACTTCTCCAAGGTATTGTCGTAAGCAAACCCCCCCGACAAACACAGCCTCTGGCCTGACGACTTTGCTCACCCTCGCCCCCTTAGTCAATACTTTAAGCACACCAACATCTCGTCTTTTGTACGTCAACTCAACATGTACGGCTTTCACAAAGGTACCGACCGCTTCCATTTACGTTATTCCTTACAGGACCAAGAACAAAAGTGCTCACACTCTCATCTAGAGCGAGACGTATTCCACACCGGCAACCCCGAAACAACCCTCTGGGAGTTTAAGCACGGCAACGGAAACTTCAAACGTGGCGACCTCGTTGGTCTTCGAGAAATCAAGCGTCGAGCGAGCCGACATGCCCTTGTCAATCGAGACAACACCTTCCCCAAGACGTCCACCTCTCAACCCGGCACTCCAGTCGAGCCGATTCAGGTGCCGCCAGATAGCATTGAGGCTAGACTGGCCAACCTGGAGCACTCATTATATGATACGGCGGCGAGACTCCAGAGAAGCGAAGAATCGGCCCATTACATGCATGTTAAGAACCAAGCAGTCATGGAGACACTAAGTCGACTGCTCTTCTTCAACCAGGAATTGTCCAAGGGACTGCTGTCGCTTGTGCCTCCGGACAATCCTGTTCATCGAGATGGTACGTCACCCATGAAACAATCTGGCCAAAAAGAGGCTAGATATGATGAGGCTAACATGAACGGCTTAAGTCTTGTCGATCCAGGGCGAAATGGTGAGGCAAGCCGAAATGCTGCGCTCACTCGACGAGCCCCACGAACCCGTATATTCTGCCCGGCAACAGTTCTTCGGCACTGTCGACAACGCGCCCGTCTCGCCCAGACAGCTACCGCAGGATGACACCCGAAGAGTCACTCTCAACGTCCCGCAGGGCCGGAACCAGCCATCGTACCGCCCGGCCGTCCCCTCTAACCTGTCCATCGGCACGCGACGACCCTACGGATCCATCAGCGGCGGTGCTGGATCTTCACCTCTGCGCAATGCCGCGCCGGCGCCTCCTCCGGGCCCTCACCCCCTTTCCAACGTGGAGACAGTTCCCAACAGCTTGGCCAGACGCCATACTGCCGCCGACATTCGCGCGCACGGATGGCAGCCAAATGCGCCCCCTTTTCCGCCAGGAGCTGTGCCGCCTCCGGTGTGGCCTCAGTCTCCCAACCGGCTTGCGCCAGAGGATCAGAGGATAAGAGATTCCCTCTCTTCATTCTCCCTGCAAGCTCCACCTACTCATAGCCACCCGCACTCACGGCCGGCGACGCCACCGCATGTCCCCTTTTCTAATGGCGCGAGCGCTGGCTCGGACACCTTTGGCAGCTGGTCGTGGAACTCGGCATCGAACCGTGAGAGCAAAACGATTGGGGCCTTGAAGGAATCGTCGGCGCCGCCTACCAGGAGAGGGAGCATGGCGCATATTCTCAACCCTAGCGATACCGCGGAACGATCAGACGAAGACGAAGACCCCCGGGGCGACGATGACAGGAAGCGGAAACGAAGACAGTGATGCGGTGTCGAAAGCCTCGGGCATGTCACGTTCGGATGGAAAGGAAGGATGGATCATGACCACGGCGCATGAGTTCTGGCGCTGCTTTTACGACCAAGGGGTCGCATTCTGAGGCTGGCGTTTGAAAGAAATATCAATACCTCCTACATGTTTTTTTTCTTTCGGTTTTCTTTAGTGTTTTTCTTTGGTTTTTTCTTTTTTTTTTTTTGGATTTATTTGTTTTGCAAATCCAGATTGGATACTTAGGCATGGCAGCATCACGCCGATCAGATTCTTTTAGCTACGCTCAAAGGTGACGGCCGTTTCCGAGTTTACACATTCGCATTCACTTTCGATTGTATAATAACAAACAACATCCTTGGACTGGATCTTGACCACCTCCATGGCACACTACAAAACATGCTTCTACTTGTGGAGCCACCTCGCCTTTTCCTTTTCCTCTTGATCTAAACGTCTTTGGGGGGGGGGGGGACATTACCAGGGAACGACATGAGTTGGCGTCAATCATTTTTAATCGAGCCTCTTAATACGATCCTTGGTGGAACATGGCCTGCCGGAAATATCCTTTATCCTACCACGTCTGAGGCTACCCTCTTCATCCGTCGTCGAAACGCTGAACAAAAGTTGCTGTGTCTTTTCAAAAACCTTGGGGATCTGATTTGGACTAGTGCTTTTTTGACCGTTGTAGTAAGAGGAGGAAACTGGCTTTTTTGTCCCCTTTGGCCTGGTGGAAAGGCATAAAAGTCAGGATGGAAGGGTCTAGATGGTCTTTTGGTCGGGTTGAAGATGGGCGACGGCGTGTGGTTCTCGCGAAGAGAAGAGCAAAAAGAGAAGGGAGAGGTTGCTGTTTTGGTGGTAATATCAAGGGAAGGACGAAGGGGGGGAGGGGGGGTTGGATTGAGAGATGATATTTTCCAGAAAGGTGGTGGGGGGATAAAAGTATATAAGAGACATCTCTCGTGAGGTTTCATGTTGTGGTAAAAAAAAAAAGTATTATAGGATGGTTATAATATTTTGATATTGGCCGCTTTTTTTTTGTTTCTCTTGTGCTTTCTTGCTGATGAGGAAATGGTGGGATTATGATGTAGTGCCGAGTTTCTTCTGCTTCTGCTTTTCTTTTTCTCGTTGCCTCTTTTTCTTCTTCTTATTCCGTTTCGCATCATCGCCGCCGTTGGAATCTGCTATTACCTCTGGTTGTAGTACCGCAGCCGCATCCTCAACATGGCCAGTTTCCGCATCTTCTTCCACCTCTTCTTCTCCCACTTGCTCAGCTTCTTCCACCTCCCTCCTCGGCCGCTTCCTCTTCCCCAACCCACTCCTCCCAGGCTCCTCATCACTCTCACTCTCCACAACAACCTTTTTCCCCCTCCCATCCTTCCTCTGCTCCCCCAACAACCTCCCCCTCAACATCCTGTCTTGCCTCGCCGCGTCTCCCGCAGCAGCTTTCCGGTCCGCAACGTAGCCCACACCCTCGTTGGGCCGGGGCCCGGAAAACAGTTGCTCAATGTCGTCTACGGTGACCTTGTGCCGGCGCGTCGCTTGCTGCGACGACGAGGGCGGGTTGAGTGTTTTGAGGAGGCATGTGCGGTTGGCGAGGAGCAGGGAGATTTTGTTGGATACGGCGGCGCGGTCGGGGGCGAGGGGGAGGGGAGGCGGTTTCGATGAGGGCGGCATTGTTGGAGAGGATTGGGAAGATTGCTGCAAGGTGAATTGCTTTGGATTGTCGCTGTTATGATTGCATCGTTTGTCGAGTTTTGATTAGTTTGATATGGCAATGGGTGCAAGAAACTTGAGGGCCTCGGTTGCTGGGTTTATTCAATGTCAGGATGTAAGGACGAAAGACGACAGTCGCTGGGAGGAAAAAAAAAAGTTGGAGTAGCGTCACTCTAAGCACCGGGAGCTTCAGTGGGGGTCTTTTGGTTACTCCTTTGGGACAACAGCTGCGTGCTTCTAGAAAGCGTCAAATCAATCATTCTTGCGCCCAACACGACAACAAGTTCTGGAAAGCAATGTAAAAGAAGATGATGGCCGGTTGAGCCAATAAAATTATGTATGTATAGGATTATTCGTCTAAAATCACAAAAGTACTCGATATCCTTCTTCATCCTCTCGTGTCCTCTCTGGCCTCTGAAGCCGTCATTGATAAAAAGTTACAGTCTATTTTTGATGAAAAAAACCCCCCATCGCAGCGTAGCATTCATGAAATCCCCCCCCGGGGGGCCAGCCTGGAACTCAATATCTCGTCGCCGTCGATTCCGTCAAGGAAAGAATATATGGCAAGTCACTGGCGTCGCCACTGTCGGCCAGACGGATGACGGATCCTGAGGCATCCGACGACTTGGATCGCAGGCTGGCGGCTGAGGAATGCTGGCTCGAGGTGTAAGTGCGTCGCATCTGCGCAAAGCTGTTGGTGCTAACGGAATTGCGTGATGTCATATCCATGTGTCTTCTGCTGCCGGGCGTGCTCGGCGCCGTGCGATATGTGTTGGTGCGCCGTCTTGTCCGTCTCTGAACAGAGCGCTGAGTACTCGCTGTGGAGGGTCGTGATATACTTCTCGGAGTAGACGGAATCGTTTCCGCAGGAGCATCGTTGTCAATGTCGCTTTCCGGTGTCACCGTCCTATGCATCATCCTCTCCCCTTCCTCCTCTTCCTCCTCTTCATACAGGTGATCCAGGACCGTAGGGTCCAAAGGCTGTATCGATCGTAAGATTTCCGCAAAGAGATGCATTAGCTCGCGGAACTCGGCGTTGGAGATTGGTTTCGTGGAGAAACGAGCGATTTCGTATTTCGACAGGAACTCGGCCACCGCTTCGTCCATGACGGCAACGCCCAGACTGGCCAAATGGCCAAAGTAGTCTCGTAGACTCATGCTGGGGAGTCTTTGCAACAATTCTGCAGCTGCGGGATCCAGCATCGGCGGGTCGGTTTGAGAGGTCGGGTCCGACGGCGCAAGTCGAAGCGCTTGCGCCTCGATGAGATTCGGAACCTCGGCAACGACGTTGCTGTACTGCAGGTTGGGCAAGATCCGGCGAGTTGGGAGCGCCCCAGCCGCAGTGTTCGATGACGCCCCCAGACAGGACGGGTGCGGCGGCATGGGAATCGGCTCGTCTCTTTCCAGTGCTTCTTCCTTCCACGCCATCAGTTTTGCTCGTGTGCGCGCTTCGTCCTCCAAGTCGTCTTCGTCCTGATCGTCCCCCATCATCTCCTCGTCGACCCTTGGCCGCGCAGCATACGCAATCGCCGAGCTCTTGCTCAGCCCAGCCCCAATCGTCTTATAAACCGCCTCCTTGACGTCGCCCTTGTCGATGGGCACCCACGACTTGGGGATCGACGCCAGCACCGTCCGATTGACGTACAGCCGCACGACGTAGACGAAGCCGACGATGAAGACTGTCACGACATAGGCCGACGCGATGATCCAAATGTTGTACCACTGCCTGTTGACCACGGACCGCTGGATGGCGTCGCTCGGCGTGATGAGAAGCAGGCCGCAAAGCACGACGTAGAGGAACAGGTAAAGGGACCTGTAGAGGATACGCAAGAAAAGGTTGTGATGCGCCATGGCGACAACGCGCCGGGGAGCTGGTCTCAACTGATTCGTCGCCGCCCTTCTGATTCGGATAACGAGAATAATCGCGGTCGCATGGCTATAGCTGATGGGGATTCATCCGAGACGCTGCCGTAAGTGCTGTTGAGGGGAGGCAACAGGGCGATATCGTCATGTCATGTCATGGGGGAGAGGAGAGTTTTGTCAGGAGGAACAAGCAGTCAGGAGGACGAAATTGCGAGTGCAGCTGTACCTGCCCAGCAGGGCCCCAGCAGCTAATTTACAGGCGCCTCGCTATAGTAGGGAGCTCGGATGGAGCAGGGATCAATCTCTCCATACCTTAGTAGGTACCTTATGTACTGCGTCGTAGGGGCAATACGGCCGATGATGTACATGTACTAGGCGACCAGGCATTTAGCGCGTGCAATGCAAGGTACGCGGGACCTGCTCCGCTAATCGTGGATACCTTTGCCCAGCTTTGCTGGGTTCACAACGCGTGACTCTGTGTGGCTGAGACCCTGCAGAAGAGCATTGGCTTGCCTTGTGCAGCTGTACATACAAAACTTGGCATTGTTTGATATTACACTGCTGGTTTGGTTTGGTTTGTTTTTGTTTCGTTTCAATGTTTCGATTCCTGTCTAGTTTCCTTGCGTCTTCACGGGCCAGCGTGCAGTTTGGGTATTTTGGTATTGTTGATTTATAGTGAACCCTCAAACTCCGGTATCGTCTCATGCGATATGCGACATTCATGACCCCCAAGGAATTCCCAGTGCCTGTTCTTAAAAGTTCATTTTGCTCATCCAGCTCGTCTTCGTCTCATCGCAAAGCCCTGCTTTCGCTATCGAACCTGCTCCATCTCCGGCTCCTTGAACTCTACTCGTTTGAACTCTACCCGCTTGAACTCTGCTCGTGCGGGTTTCCTCTCTGCCCAATCTCCACTCGTCCTTGTCTCAATGGAGGCCTTTTTGGGTTCGGGCGTCACTTCTCTCGCCTTGGTCGTCTGCACTACCGGTTTCCCAATGGCTTCCTTTGCGATCCGCAAGTCGGTAGGCGTAAGCCTCAGGTCAGTGCTGTAGGGCTCGAATTTGGCAATGACCTGCTCCAGGCCCGTCTTCAACGCCTCCACCAGCTCGTCCACCTCGGGACACTCCTTTAATCCCCTTACGTCGGTCCAATGCAGAGGAAACTGTGCCTTCAGCCCCTCTACTTTCTTGATGATGGATGATAGGGTCCGAATTATGCTGGGGACATCCCTGTGAACGTTGCCATACGAGTCCTCTGCCAAGCTGTGTACCGCCAATTGGCAGAGTGCAATGGCCGCGTTTGCGTGCAAGGTTGGCTCGGCAAATGGACCCCCCAGGACTGCGGCGGCAAATTGCGTTCGGAAGCTTTGTCGGATCAGATCGCCAATCCATCCAATCGATATCAGGCTAATGGCGACTTGTCTGGCTTGGTCCATTAAATGGTCAGGAGAGACTGCTTCTTGCTGTTCTTTGCTCAGCACTCGGTCTTTGGCATTCTGCCAGGTTTTGCGAGCGATAGGGCTAAGCTCTGAAGCAGGTGTTGAGCCAGGGTTCCGTGCAAGTTTGTCCAGAGCCTTTTCAACCCCAGTTCGAAGGGTTGCCTGTCGGGACTGGCTGGTGAAAATGGCATCTTCCCTCAACGGAGCTGATGAGCGTTGCTTTTCTTCAATACGCGCGGCTTCAGGAGCCACGTGTGCCGCTGGTTGTCCGTAGGCATCAACATTTGACTCGATGCTTTTAAGAGTCTCCATGCAGATTGTGTATATCTGAGACCACATGGGGCCACCTTGGCGGTCAATGTCGTTGAAAATACTTTGCCTTCGGGGCCCATAGTTTTGAGCTGTGAGGGCCAATTCCCACATGGCAAAGGACTGTCATGATTCCACTTGTCAGCATTCAAGACAATATACATGACATGAACCCGATTTCGTATCCTTCCTTACCTTGATGGAGAGCTTCTTGCTCTTCAGACCATTAAGGAGACTGCCGTTGGGGTCCTTGGAGTCAGACGTCAAGGGGTTGTCGTTCTTCAGCGGCTTCTTAACCATGAAAATTGAGAAAGCCCTGTTACCGGCCGCCCACAAAAATCCAACGCCGACTCCTGCCAAAACACAACGAGCCAAGAGGTAGATGTCCGAGGGCCAGGACGATGGAAGCATGTTGGTCCTGGGCAGGTTGTAGAACGGACGGAGGAATGTCAAGGTCCACGACCAGGCAAATGATCTCAGGAAGAAAAAGTAAAGGGTGAGTGTCGCGGGTATAGTCATGAGTGCCAGCTTGAAGCATTCAGCGAGGGCCATGGGCAGCTCCTCCAGAACTGCTTGGAGGGATCCTGATATGATACCCGCGTTCTTTTGCTCCGCCGCAGGCTTCCGTTCCAGCGCGCCGAGATCCAGACGGTCGGTATCATGTCTGTAATGCTCAACAGTCTGAACGAGCGCAAACGTGATCATGTAGCATGCTAAAAAGACGGGTCGCTCATTTAGCCTGGCGCGGTCGCCACTAAAGTATGTGATCCATCGAAGATTTGAATCCTCATCTGTCGTTCCTAGATAGATGGCGCAGTAGAGCAGACTCGAAGTACCGTACCAAAAGGCCGTCTCGTAGGTTCGGGGGCTGAGAAGTGAAGATGCAAAGCTTTGCAGGCCCGAGCCTGTCGTCTTGATGCCCACGTGGTAGAATGCGATTCGGAGAACGAGAATGGTGAGGCCGCAGGCGAACAGCAGCAGCGTTCGAAAGCCTGCCGGGCCTAGAGGGAACCAGGACCAGAAATCTGCAGCATTCCATTCCGCCCTTGGTTAGAGAGAGGCAGTTGGAGGGATGGGAAGAGGGATTGGATTCTCACAGGAGTCCCAGCTGCTCAGCAGGATCGATTCGAGGTACGACACGGCCAACAACAGACTAGCTGTCGAGGAGAAGCGTCGATGCAACGCAGGCTGCAGAGTGTCCTTGTAGGGGGCTCGCCGCGTTGGTGTGCCCGCCATGGTCGCGGCGCATTCCCTCGGAGCAATGGAACGTCGGGTCGAGAAAGGCCGCCGGCGACGAGATGGGATATCAATGAGCGGGCGGACGAGAAGTACAGAGTAGAGAGTAAATAAGAGAAAAATCACCGGCTAAGCAACCAAGAAGCTGAGCAGAGCTGCGCTAGACGCGCCAAGCCTGAGTCTATCCGCGCGCGTCACGTGGCGATAAGCAAAAGTGGAATGGATCATGTCGCCGCTGATTGGCGCGCCATCGCCCGAGTGACTTGCATGCATGTCGTAACTCGGCCGTCGCAACAGGTTACGTAGAGCCCCATCGTCCCAGCGGCTTTCATCCATCTTCCGTTTTTTGCCTACCGACCGGCTCGTCTTTGGCCATCTTTGTTGCTCGCCAGCGCTAGAATCGCATCGCATTTCGTCGGCTTCTATCCTTCTGCGGCGCTTATACACGATATACCAGCAATACGGACCATATTCCCCTATTCGCGTTTCCCGTTCCGTTTCCTACTCCGCCCTGTGAACCGCCGCGACCATGGCATACGACCGACTCTCCAGCCTCGAGGCCGGCCAGGGCGGCGCCGGCTACAGCGACGACCCTGCGTTCCAAGACCTTCAGTACGAGCTGAAGAACAAACTGCAGTCCCTGCTAAGCAATAACCGCAAGCTTGCCAACGATGTCAACGTCCTGGGGACCAAGAAAGATACCCCTCGCTTGCGGGAGCGGGTTCACAACACAATGGAAAAGTCTCGGGAGATTTGCAAGGACATTGGCGATGGCGTGAAGAAGCTGCAGACATGGGAGGACCTTACCGTACGTCTGCGCTTGGCACCTTGCCATGCGAAATGAAGATGGGCTGACTCATATTGCTAGAAACAACAAAAGTACGAACAGACAAAGGTCTCGAGCGATTTTCAGACGGCCCTCCAGGAGTTCCAGGGTCTGCAAAGGAAGGCTCTGGAAAAGGAGCGCGCATCCATTACCGCAGCCCGAGAGGCGCAGGCATCAGAAATATCCGGCGCCGGGGGGGAGGAACAGGCTACAACTGCAACAGCAGCAGCAACTGTCGCAACTGGCCCCGCAGGACGAGGTGGATTTCCAGGAAGCCTTGATCATCGAGCGAGAAGAGGAAATCCGAAACATCGAGCAGGGCGTTGGCGACTTGAACGTGCTATTCAAGCAAGTGGCGCAGATTGTTACCGAGCAGGGCCAGCAGCTCATTACCATTTCTGATACCGTGGAGAATATCCACGAAAGCACCCGCGGCGCTGACGTGGAGACTCGCCAAGCAGCTCGATACCAAAAGGCGGCGCGCAACAAGGGCTGTTGCTTGCTTCTCATCATGGCTGTCATTTTGACGATTGTGCTTCTGGCCATCTTTATTGGCTGAATGCGAGTTGCGCGAGATGATACACCGGGGCTAATTAGTGATTTTTGTTTCTACACGGAGTTGTTTCTTTCCCTTTTCTTGTTCTTTTCTTTTGTTCAGGCGTGCTTCATGGCCGGTTTATACAATGTCCTGACCTCGTTTTTTCTCAAAGATGTATATAGGTAGGATTCGGATCACTTTGGGCAATTTTGGAATTTTACCTTGAGCGCGTTGAAATCAAAAAATTTATTCATCTATTCGGACCTGGCTGTTCCTTGGAATCCACCACTCCTCGTAGATATGGCAGTACTGCCGCTGGCTTCTTGGGTGTAGGTTTTGAAGATGCCGGTGATTTTTGTGGAAATAGTCTTCCTAAGATGGCTTCGTTGACATCGTTGAGGGCAAACGTCGAGGCCCAGTACAAGAAAATTGCGCTGGGTAGGTCGGCAAAGAGGATGGGGAATAAGGGGACTAAAAGAAGCGTTCGGCCTACCGCCGTCCGAATCCTAGTAGCGGGTGTTTGTGGCATCTGAGGCGGACTGACACTCAGCAAGGCCCGAAGCTGGTCCCTTGACAGCCTCCCCCATGACGTCCGGGCAAGCAGTGCCGAGCAGATGATGGGAAGCGCATGATAAGGGTCCATGGCGGTCAGATCCGCAAACCAGAGACAGCCACCGTCCACCAGGGACTCGTCAAGATAGCGGCGAGACATCTCTACGGCTGATGAAACAGCCTGGATGTCTACCAGTCCGAATGAATGGCTGAGCCATCCCGTGGGGGCACCGCAAAGGCGTCTCAGAGCTTCCGAGACGATGATGAAGGGTGCCATGCTCAGGAAGGGGGCAAATGACTTCCATCTCTGGACACCCCAGCTTTTGTATATCCGTGCACGGGACCTCTCCGTCAAGCCAGCCACCCGCAAGCGCCAGAGTCGGGCGGCATCTTCGCCTTGGCCCTGCGGCACAGTCGCCGCATGTCGGGAGCTCCAGGCTGTGACGAGAGGCGTCAATCTGTTTCTGGTGACGACGAGGCGCCGTGTGTAGTACTGAATTGGGAGTCGAAAGGAAAAGTTGACGCCGACGGCTACGAGGGGGATGGAGATGAACCAGGGCAGCCCGGCATGGTGGATGAAGGTGATGCTGTCAGCTGTCCACAGGACGGCATCTCCTACGGCGCTCAGGTGAAAGCTGCGGCGTCCTGGGATGGAACTGGTTCTGCTTCGGATTGCAGGAAAGGGTGTTTGAGTTTGATGTGAAGGCAAAGGCGAAAGTGAAGCCCTGCTACCACGAGCGGTGATGCCCTTGACTGATTTGCTGAAGAAAGCCATGGCCGGTCATGGCTTTGAAGCCGATGAGGAGTGAGAATGTGACCCGAATGACCCAGAATCAGGCTAGTTAACAGTCCGCAATCCCATTGATTGATTAATAAGTCGTAATCCAGCACATGGCCAATTGCAATATAATATAATAGTATAATAGAGAGTCGTCATGAGAACAAAGACTGAGCGTGATAAAGTCCCGTGAGTGGGTCTCGAAGAAATCCATCCAGCGCTCAAGCCACAGTTGCCTAAAGCTGGCGCCACAATCTGCTTGACAGTGGCTTCATAGTGGTCCCAAACTGGAGCCAAGGGCCTGGGACAAGCTGTCAATACCTGTACTATAGGTAGCAAGTCACACAGGCAGATTCCCCCACATGCTTCTTCCCTTGTGCACCTCTCACTTTCACTCTTCCATTGTCTCTGTCTCGGGCAATGCCACCTGCTGTCTCGTCAAGGCGTGTGGCATTGCGGGCATTTGAATAATAAATCACCAGAAATCAGCAGCTCGACCGGAAACCCCCCCCCCCCCCCCCCAAACCAGTCATTGCCAATATCAAAAGCGCGGGCGACGTTTCCCGGCCTGCCCATGGCGGACAAGTGCTCGGCAGAGGCGGCGACATGCAGCCAGCCGTCTTCTACTCTTGGGTTGAATTCCTACTCAATGGCCGTCTTTGCGACTTTTGTGGCCACCTCGCCGTTGATCCTGCTCTTTGTTCTTCCCCTCATCGCCTCTGGCATCGGATGGATCCTGCGAGTCAAGACAGATGGCACACGAAAGCACCTGGTCAGCTTGATGGACGAAGAACACAAGAAATATCTGCAACAACGCCCAGAGTCTGGCAGCACAACGAATGATTCGCTGGATGCAAACGGCAACCTCACGGCCTCTAAAGACTGGGACGGCGTAGTTGGCTTCTTCCACCCCTTCTGGTATGATTCTCTCCAAGTGGCCGCGGCCCCTCCCTTGCTGCCGACCCTCCGATGACTCCCCATTGCACTTCATTAACACCGCGTCAGCAATGCTGGAGGTGGCGGAGAGCGAGTTCTGTGGGCTGCCATTCGTGCGACACAAGATCGATGGCCGAGAGCCAAGTGCTTTGTGTATACCGGAGATCGCACCCTGACCAAGGGTGCGGTTCTAAACCGAATCAAGGTAAGAATCCAAAACCAAGACCAGACGGAGAGAGCCAGCCTGACTAACCTGAGACGTAGACTCGATTCAATATCCAGCTCCACGCTCCGACTGTCCAATTCCTCGACCTCTCCAAGACACGCTGGGTTCTTGCGTCAAGGTGGCCAGTCTTTACGCTCCTGGGCCAGTCTCTGGGTTCGATAGTGCTTGCCTGGGACGCCTTCTCCCTGCTGGTGCCCGATGTCTTTATTGATACCATGGGCTACGCATTTGCACTCAGCCTCTCGAAGCTCTTATTCCGGACCGTGCCCACTGGTGCCTATGTACACTATCCGACAATTTCCACCGACATGCTAGAATCTCTGGATCCTACATCTGCCGTGGGCTCCCAGGGAGTCAATGCTGGTCGGGGCACCGGAGCCAAGGGGGCCGTGAAGAAGGCATACTGGCATTTGTTTGCTCTTCTCTACTCTATTGTTGGATCTTCCATCGACGTCGTCATGACGAATTCCACATGGACCCAGGGTCATGTAAAGAGCTTGTGGGGCCCATACCGTCGGGGAAAGGACCGGGAGAACCCAATTGCTGTTGTATATCCCCCGGTGGCCGTGAGCGAGTTTGAGAAGCAGGTGGACGTTTCCGCAGAGAGCGAAAAGAAGCGAGAGCCGATTCTCATTTACATTGCGCAGTTTCGCCCTGAAAAGAACCACCCGCTTGTCCTCGAGTCTTTTGCTGATTTTGTCAAGACAAAGACGGAAGCCGCAGAAAAAGCACGCCTGGTTCTGATTGGAAGTGTGCGAGATGATTCGGATTCCAAGAGGGTCTATAAGCTGCGGCTAATGGCGAACGAGCTCGGCATCAAGGACCGTGTTCTGTTTCACATCAATGCTTCGTGGTCAGAGATTCTTGACTGGTCGAGGAAAGCTTCCGTGGGCGTCAATGGAATGTGGAACGAGCACTTTGGAATCGGCGTCGTGGAGTACCAGGCCGCCGGGTTGATTTCCGTGGTCCACGATAGCGGTGGCCCCAAGCTGGACATTGTCACTGAAGTTGATGGTCAGCCAACGGGTAAGTTTAGAGAATAAGAAATGTAGGCACGGAGAGCATTTGACTAACGGGACAACTCTAGGCTTTTACGGATCAACTGCAGCCGAGTTTGCAGCAGGATACGAAGCAGCCCTTTCGCTCCCCGATCCCCTGGCGATGCGCCTACGCGCGAGGAAATCCGCAAAGAGATTCTCCGAGGAGGTATTTGAAGGCCAATGGCTGGCGCAGATGGACCGGCTGGTGGCGCTTTGCAGAAGAAGGTGAAGAATAATGGGTTTGGTTTCGTGTTTATTGCAGAAAGCTAGGTATATAGAACTAGGAGTACTTACCCCCTTTTCTTTTATTGATAGACTGGTTAGCGGAGGGTACATGTATAGATATTGTTTACATTTTTGGGGGCAGAGATTACGGAGAGAGTATTTGCCCCATGCGTAGAACTCGAGAATAGAATAAGAAAACAGCAAGGGGAGCGTATCCAAGAAGAAGACCAAAATGTTTGCGCTAATGCTAATGTAATGGTATCACTACAATGTCTAACCTTGTATTCATTGACCCATACTCATGACTCCATTTCCCCTTTCTACAGCGTGTATCCCGCGCTGTTCTTCTGTCTCGGCTCGCCCGCCGCCTCAAACACACCGTCGGTAAACCTCCTGACGGCCTGTACGGAGCTCAAGCCCGGCCGAGCCCACGTCACGTTGTGGCCTCTCTTTTCCAGTCCCAAAGCCACTTCGTCGTCGAACATTTCCTCCAGCAGGACGGTATTCGGCATGAGCTGATCGTGGAGACGCGGCCGCTGCAGAGCACCCGCCAGGGTGGCGTCGTGGCCATCGAGGACGTGCCACAGGACCTGGGCCGTGGCGGAGATGATGCGGGAGCCGCCGGCGGCGCCAATGGCGGCGTAGAGGGTGCCGTTGGGGAAGGCGGCGATGATGGGGGTGATGGAGGAGAGGGGACGCGTTGCCGGGGCGGATGTAGTTTGCGACGGAGGGGCGAAGCCGAATTCGTTGCTGACGCCGGGGATGGAGAAGTCGTTCATTTCATTGTTTCTGAGAATGAATGACGCGTTTTAGCGGCCATGTTTTGAGGTTTGATTTTCACGGGGAGACTTACAGGATGATGCCGGTTTCGGGCTCGATGATGTGGGCTCCGAAAAGGAGGTTGACGGTTGTCGTCAAGGAGACGGCCATGCCCGACTTGTCAGCAGCCACAATGTGCGAGGTGCCGTGGTTGTCGGGCACGTAAAAGTCGTCTGGGTTGTAGTACTTTGTGGGATGTGTCTGGTTGTCCCAGATCCGCTCGTGGATGGCGTCAATGTTCTTCTGGTCGAGCATCTCCCTTTCAAAGCCCTCCACGTCGGCGTCGACAAACTCTGGGTCGCCGAGGCTGATGCGGGCGGCGTACGCGAAGCGCATGGCTTCGGTGAGGCGATGGCGGGACAGGTCTTGGTCGGACCAGTCTTGCGCGTCGTAGCGCTCCATGATTTTGAGGATCTGGAGGCTGACGGCGCCGCCGGCGGGGGAGCCGATGCCGTGGAGAGTGAGGCCTCGATAGGTGACATTGTGGACGGGGCGGATGACGACTTTGTAGTTGGCCATGTCGTCGAGGGTCATTGTCCCGCCGGTGCGTCGAACATAGTCGACAATGGTCTCGGCTATACGTGATGGATGAGTTGTTGGAACCTGTACATGCAGCGGCACATGTAAGCTTGAGGCTTACCTAGTTCTCCGGAATAAAATATGTCAGAGCCATGCTCAGAAACCTTCTCGAGGGTGCTAGAAGATGGGCAAGTAAGCATTCTATCCGAAGCTTAATATAATAGTCCAAGGAACGAGTGGCTGGCTTACTCTGCGTAGCGTTTCCGCGTCATCCAGGCACCTTCTTTGACCAAATCCCCTAGAACAAGTTAGTTTGCGTCTAGACCATCTCGCAAAAAGAAGAGTCGAGTTTTCTAGACGCACCATCAGGGGCGAAATCCGCAGCCCAGTCGGGGTCCTTTGTGAGAAACGTCCCCCCGTCCGCCTTGAACGTGCTACTCATGTACCGCACAAGATCGCTCGAAACTAACGCCACGCAATCAGCACCCGGTAAAAGATTTTCAGGGGGGAGGGGGGGAGCAACGCGAAGCAGAACTTACCTCGGAACCCATTGCGAGCCACATGGATGGCGCCCTGCATGACCGTCTTCCAGGGGAGGACGCCGTACTTTGTGTGCATGTACTCGAGCCCCTTGATCTCGCTGGGGACGCCGACGGCAAGCCCGCCGCGGATGCTTGCGCTGGCGTTGTTCTTGTACATGTCCTCAAAGGCCGCGGCTGGCGCAGCTTCTCTGAAGTCGATGGCCTCATACTCGCCGTTGGCATCGCGAACCACGGCAAAGCCTCCGCCGCCGATGCCTGAGTGATACATGCCAATAACGCCAACACAGAATGTCGTGCCGACTAGGGCATCGATGGCGTTACCCTAAACGAAGAAATAAAAACGGTCAGTTGTCATGCTGATGGTGATGATATTCGGGTGAGACATCTTGGTAGTTCATAGCCTTTGCACGCGACATACCCCTCGAGCCAGCAAGTCTCTGCCTATGGCGCTGCATTCTCTGCTCTCGCTGGCGACGCCGCCGACATGTCCTGGCGTCTCTTTTTGCAAGACCTCCTGCTGCATGGCAGCCGCCTGGACGGTGATGGCATGGGGGAGCGTGATGGCCAGGAGCAGCGATCCCAGAAGCCGGGGGCCGCGAACAGCCGGCGATTCTATCCACATTGTAGGTTAATATAGTAGGCGGCCAAGAGATGAGAGCAAAGTAGGCGTGGTATAATAATGCAAAGAAGAAAGTGAGTTGTCTTGATATTATGATTACAGACGATATTGCAAGATAAGGATAAAGATGAAGAGAAGAAGATGAATGAGAGATGAGATGAAAAAGAGGAGAATGGGGAATGTTACTCACTCATGTTGGCAGTCGCACAAAGGAAAGGAAAAGGATGGGTGGTCGGCGTCTGCTCCGGGACGTCGGCGTGCGCGTTGCTACCGTATGGACTAGTATAGTACCGTTTATTAATTAATAATGGACAAGTGATTCCAAGGATGATATTCAGGAGACCCGGGGTATGTGCATGTACATAATCGCCGTTATCTCTTGAACCTGGATTGATTCGGGCCACTTAATAAGCGCGGCGCGGCACGACTCGTTCACTTACAAGAACCAACTGCCCGACGTTGTTGGTGCAACACGACGAGGCACAAGCCGGTGAGAACAAATGACTAAACACGGGTCTGTGGTTGACGACGGGAGTAACAACAGTAACCAGAGCCTCGGCTTACGAAAAAGAAGGCAGCAAACAGACACCGCCATGGTATCATCAGATTCTCACTCCTGCAGAATCGGCCTCATCACCTCAACCAGCCCCAGAAGCACGAACTCACTCCCTTTTTCCCCCCAAAATTCCGCTGTGCCACAATGTGGACTCCGGCTCCGCATCTGCCAGTCAGCTGGATCCAAGGCCACGCTTCCCGATAATTTGGCTTGCCAGTGCCCTCGTGACGCCTAAAAGGCCAGGAATTAGTGCCAAATAGGCTCCGAGTCCCCTGTGACCGCCCATCAGCCATGCCGCATGTCTTATCGCGGCCGCGGCCAATCAGAGGCGGTGGATTGCAGCTCGTCTGCCGTGTACGGAGCGCAAGGGACTTCCACATCAAGTAACTTTTTTGGGTGCATGGATTATTTTTTCTTTCTTCGTAGATGCAAAGGCAGACTTCAACTCTACAGAAACTCGACGCAGTAGACGAAGCCATCGGTAGCGCATTGAGTCGATACAAGGCCGTGCTATAGCTCTGGGACATCTGAGTGCCTTCGTGCTATCCGCCATTCTTCAATTGCGACGGGGTTTCCGCATCGTCTATGAGAACCCTGATACGGCCCTTTTCGTATCCCACCATCGCCAGCCTCGTCCTCCAGCCTTGCCGACCAAGACCACCACCCGTCCGCTTTCTTCGTCCGTCGGCCTTGATGGCGACCGCTCAAGCTTCTGCGGCTCCTTCAGCTGCGCCCCAGACGAGCAGCAATGGCGCCAATGGCAACAGGCCCAAGCGGCCCAATCCCGGCGGCAACAATCGCAGCTGGAAGCAGAAGAAGACAAAGAGAGAAAAGAACATCACCGAAGGGTCTTCGGAGGAGGTCTTGCGATACGACATCGAAGCGCTGCTAGAGTCACGGAGACCCGAAGCCGACACCACCGCCGACGGCGAAGCCACCGAGACGCAAGAAGCCCTGCCCGCTGAAGGAACCGAGACCGAAGTCGAAGTCCTGGAGCTTTCCTCCACCGGCGATGGCCTCGCCATGAGGGCCGGCTCCAACCAGGTATACGTCGTGCCCTTTACGGTGCCCGGCGACATTGCCAAGGTCAAGGTGTTCCGCCACCTGCGGCGCGAGAACCAGACCGTCGCCGACTTCATCTCCATCGTCAAGCCCTCCCCGCTGCGCGACGACGCCCGCATCCAGTGCAAGTACTTTGGCACCTGCGGCGGCTGCCAGTTCCAGATGCTCGACTACGCCGAGCAGCTTCGCCGCAAGCGCAGGATCGTTGAAAAGGCCTTTCAGAACTTTGCCAACCTCCCGGCCGAGCTGGTGCCCGCCATCCTCGACACCATCGGCAGCCCGCTGCAGTACGGCTACCGCACGAAGCTGACGCCTCACTTTGACGGGCCCCCGGGGTTCCGCCCGCACAAGAGGAATAAAGGCCCCAAGGCCCAGTTCGAGAGCTGTCCTGACATTGGCTTCATGCGCAAGGGCCAGCGCAAGGTCATGGACATTGAGGACTGTCCCATCGGCACCGACGTCGTCCGGCTGGGCATGAAGCGCGAGCGGGACAGGATGCAGAGGGAATACGGCGAGTACCAGCGAGGCGCAACGATCCTGCTGCGAGAAAACACCCAGCGCCATGCCGTCGACGCTTCTGGCGATGACGCCGCCCCTGCCGCGGACAACCTGCCCCCCTACACCGTCCGCAACGACGGCGAGTTTGGCGTCGACATCAAGACCTGCGAGACCGACTCCAAGGCCACCACGCACGAATACATCCGAGACCACCACTTCACGAACCCTGCGGGCTCCTTTTTCCAAAACAACAACTCCATCCTGCCCGTCTTTACAGACTACATCAAGCAGCACGTCCTGCCCCCGTCCTCGTCCTCGTCCTCGTCCTCGGACATCAAGTACCTCATCGACGCCTACTCCGGCTCCGGCCTCTTCACAATCACCCTCGCCTCCGTCTTCCAGCACTCCACCGGCATCGACATCGCCGCCGACTCCATCGCCTCGGCGCGCCAAAACGCCGCCCTCAACGGCCTCGGCGAGGACCGCTGCAGGTTCATCGCCGCCGACGCCGGCGAGCTCTTCAAGAGCGTCGCCTACCACCCGGACCACACCACCGTCATCCTCGACCCCCCGCCGCAAGGGCTGCGACGCCGACTTCCTCGCCCAGCTGCGCCGCTTCGGCCCCAGGAGGGTCGTCTACGTCAGCTGCAACGTGCACACCCAGGCGCGCGACGTGGGCGTCTTGGTCAGGGGCGAGGGCGAGGGCAAGACGTATGAGATTGAGAGCCTGAGAGGCTTTGACTTTTTCCCACAGACGGGCCATGTGGAAGGCGTTGCTGTTTTGAACAGGGTAGACAATTAGGCATTTTTCATACAAAGGACCTGACAAAAGTTTTCTCATTCGACTCCTTCATTTCAATTCACCTTGGTGATGCATCTTGATCCAGTTGGTATGTAGACATGACATGATCATAGTGAATGTATATAAAAGAGAAAGAGAGAGAGATCCCAAAGGTCTCTCAATGTTGATTTCAAACCATAACGGCTACAAAAGCTACCAAATGCAATTCCACTAACAGGAGGGGGGGGGGGGGAGGAACAACGAAAAATACCAAAGATGCTCCCCCTATACACACTACTTACTCCTGTCCCAAAAGCGCCTTCAACGTCTCAACCGTAAGCTGCAGAACCTCTGGCCTCCTAGTCAGCTTCAGAGATTGCTTCAGCGCCTCGATCCCATCCGCCTCCTTGACCTTTTCCCGCGCGAGCTGGCACACTTCCACATCCCCTGCGACCATGTTGTAGAGCGTCACCACGCCTCTATGCCGCAGCCCTTCGTCCTCGTCCGTGCACATGCCGAGAATGACCTTGATGCCTCCTTCTCTTTGCAAGACTAGCTTCGCCACGCTCTCGTAGCCCGTCAAGGAAGCCAGAGCACCACCTGCGGCGCTACGCGTGCCTGCATCTTGGGCGTCTGCCAATGCTAGGAGAATGTGGATTCGGTTCTTGGCTTGGGGGTTGCCATCTGCGTAAAGCGCTATGCCCTCTGGTGCTTGCATCAGGTTACAAACCAGCTCGACTGCTGCTTGAGACACGCGGTCGTTGGAAGAGAGCATCTGCTCCTCGATTTGGCCCCATGCAATGGTGATGATGGAACGAGGAATCTCCTCGTCTTCCATGGAAGCCAAGTTGGTAAGTGCCATGAGGCCCTCAAAGGTCGGAAGCAAGTCTCGTCTGTCAGCCGCGGGATCGGGGGGGAGAATGGAGGCCAGGGGTCGGATGGCAGCAATGGCTGAGCTGGAACGATTGCCGCCGAATACAAGAGTAGGATTGGTGCTGATGAGGATGCGAGCAATTGCCTGAGCGGCCATGCGACGGCCAGTCGCTTCGGTTTCTGGAAGAGCCGTCCATGCGGCCAATAGCATGCTAAGGGCTCCCTGCTGAGCCAAGGGGCCACGAAGCGCCTTTGTCATGGCGAATGCGTGAATGATGGATATAATAATGGTTATTGATGCTGGAGATCCGTTCTTGCTGTGTGTAACGAGGATAGGCGTGAGGCCGACATCAAAGACAGCCTTGCACCTCTTGGTGACGTGGTCATCGTCATCTAGGGCGTCTGGGGGAGCCAGCTTGCCGGCCGCGTCTGCGTAAGCCTTGAGTTGGGACATCTTCTTTTCCTCTTCAGTAAGGGAGGGTCGATATCGGGTTAGGTTGAGAAAGATGCTGAGAGCTCCATAGGTCATTGGGGATCGGGGTGGTGCGTCCTTGAGCGTTTGGACGAGTTTCTTTAGTAGTTGGGGGTTGTTAACGATTGACTCCTTAATCTTTGGTTGAAGAGATGCATAGGCCAGGCCCTCTATAGAATGCTGTCTCCCGTGATCTTCGTCGCGCAGAATCATCTTGGTAAACATGCCGGATAAATCTTCAATGCTCGTTACCGCTGTCTCGATCCTAGATTGATTTGGATCCTTGGTCGCCGGGTTCGACGGCACGACCTTCATTCTGAGTCAGTCAGCCATACACAATCACAAGCTTTAGTCGTGCCAGAGGTGTAGAGATGGGTCAATTCCTCACCCTGAGCTTGGCCAAAATGACGGCGGCCAGGTGCTGAACCTGCTCGGAATGCTTCCTCATGTTGATGGAGCCGCCCTCGCTATGGACGTTGGGGTCCGCATTCATACTGCGAACCTCTCCATCCAGATCCTGGTCAACCACCTCCTCGAGCCACTCGACGCAGTACTTTTGTATGGCCTCTCGACACGCAGAGTTCATGCAAGAAGCGTTGAGCATTTCCAAGCACGCAGTCTCCACCTTTCTGCTCTTCCACTTCCTCCTCATCAGGGGGCCCAGTGAGACGAGAAACCCTTCGTTGAGAAACAGCTCGGCGGAGAGATCCGGGACAATGGGGAAGATGGCCGCCGCCACGCAAAAGGCCACGATGTAGTCATCGTATGTGCCTCTCTTGACTCGATCAAAGAAGAAGGCAGACAGGTTCTTGGAGCCTTGCTCGTCGGCAGCCCTCAGGTAGGCCGATGTCGTCAGAGTAGCGTGGCCGCGGACAATCTCGGGCTGGCGCATGTCAAGATAGCACAGAATGGTGTCGACGCAGTCGCTGTCGATGAGCTTGCAGATGGACTTGTGCTCCTTGTTCTTCTGCTGGGCATTGGCATCATCGTTGAGCAGCTTGGTCAGCGCGTCCAGGTCTCTACAGGTCTCTTCGTCCTCCTGGCCGCCTTCCATCAGACGCGCAAAGATGAGCAGCGTCTGGTCCTCCAAGGACGCGGCCGGGCCCGAGCTTTGAAGCGTCTGAGCCACAGTTGCCATGGTTGAGGTGATATGTTTCAGGTCTGTGTCTGTGTCTGTGTCTGTGTCTAGAATAGGGTCAAATCACAGCCAGGCTCCGGCTTGGGCATGCATCTACCGTCAATGCCAATGCTCTTGGAGTGGGATGGATGTATAGATGTATGTTTCTTGCAAGCCAGCTGGGGTGAACTGGATGTGAAGATGAAGCAGAACAAGGTTGGAGAAGGGAGAATGGAGAATGGATCGACTCTATCGAAACGTCACAGGCCAACAGCTTTCCCCCCCCGGAGAAAAAGATAAGATACCAGACGCAGGTTTAGCTGATAAAAATGAAGCTCCAAGGGCTCTGTCCCACTCCCGATAGTCGTAGTCGATGCTTTCAACCCCACCCACTGGCGTCACCGTTTGTGTTTAGCGACCTGGTTGGCGCAATATTCTCCCGCCATGCAGCCAGTCATGTCGCTGGAAATGCCACGCTGGCGCACGTTAACTTTGGGTTCCAGGGCTGCAATTGGCCTATTATCGAGCATCTCTAGCACAGGGAACTCACTACTCCGTACTTCATCCAAGGTCAAGGGTCCCTCATGGCCTGGACTTGTAGGTGCAGCTTCGTCATTCTTGGATCTTGAGCATTCCATCCGAATTCCAGCATCTCTTCTTCAGGCTCTTCAGTTTCTTTAGTACTTTTTCTTTTTCTTCTTCCAGCCTCATCTTCCAGCTCTATTTGGGATGTACTGGCCCTAGCCAATTATAGCACTTATTCCCTTGGGCAGCGTCAGCGTAAAGTCGCCTTTGTAATCCCAAACGGGCACGTCAAACCCAGGCCCCGATTCTCAGTAAAACTCGACTTGTTCGCAGGCATTAACATGTACAACTCGATCTCAGTCAATATCCGGCTTCTTGAGATGCGTAAAGACCTTGCAGGGATTTGCAGGCTTGTAGCCGATTTCGCCCAACGTCCGGGTACCGTACCTAAGCTTTGGCACATCTCCACACTGCATCATCACCGTCGTATTATAAGCTCACCAGTGTGGTGCTTGGATCTCGGTCTTTTGCTTCCGCATTCGCACTACTTTAACAATTTGACGAGCTTGAAATCAGACAGGATTGTAACATGCCTACGATACGCAAGATGTATGCATAGTGATATACAATGTGCTCCGTATGTCGTATAACCTTGATCAATATACGCATCCAGTCACGTGCCTTGGCGTCGTCTCCCGCCAAGACCGTGCCATCCCGGTCTCTTCTTTTTTTAAGTCTCAAAGGCAGCCTCGTCAATGACGGAGCTGCGTCTTGCAGCTGCTAGTTTCTAGCCTCACCCGAACATGCCATGAACATTCTTCTTGTTGAGCCCCAACTGTTTCATCAAATTGCAATTTTCGTCTGTCAGTTCTAGGGACAACAACCGCGTCTTCATCTTCGCGTTTCTATTGCACATATCTCTTTCCATCTATTTCTATTTAGCCTTGGCCCAACGATTCCAACGACACCATTTCTTCCATCGACGAACCAAATTCGACATCCAAGCAAGCAAATAACGCCGAACCACTTCCCCCACCTCTCCCCCCCCCCCTCATCTTAAACAGGCCTCGTAGCTGTCTCCGTTAGTCTACGTCCAGCTCATCCACCCGTGGCCATGGATGCCGTCGACGTCTCGGAGCACTACGAGGTCACCGCCGGCCGACAATTCTCCCTCCCTCCTCTCCACTCGTCCTCGACACGAACCCACGCGCCTGGGCCGCTCTCGACTCGTCTCTCTCCCTCGCCCAGGCCATCTCCAACATCCTCGTCTTCGTCAATGCTCATCTGGCCTTTAGCAACACCAACCAGGTCGCCGTCATCGCCGCACACGTGAACCGCGCCGTGTGGCTGTATCCCACTCCTCAGCGTCCATCAACCACGGCAACAAGGGACAATTCAGGGGACGTTCAGATGCAGGATGTGTCAGCCGAGACGAATGCCTCTTCGACCTCGGCCAACAAGTACCCCCAGTTCGCGCAGATCGAGTCCTCCGTCTTCTCGTCCATCCAGACGCTCATGGCAGAGACCACCGTGCAGGACCTCGACCAGGTAACAACGCAACTCTCCGGAGCCCTGACGCTCGCCCTCTGCCGCATCAACAAGGCCGCGCAGGCCCTAAGCTCATCAGACACCACGCTCTCCAATGCCGCTCCTCTCAACTCCACCGCCCCTCCTCCCATCAAGGGCCGAATCGTCGTCATCTCCGTCTCTGACTCCGAACCCTCCCAATACATCCCCACCATGAACGCCGTCTTTGCCGCCGCCCATAACCAGGTTGCCATTGACACCATTTCCCTCGCCGGAGACTCGACGTTCCTCCAGCAAGCTTGCTTCAACACAAACGGCATCTTCCTGAAAGCCTCCAATCCCAAGGGCTTGCTGACCTACCTCATGTTTGGTCTGATTCCCGATACCGAGGCCCGTGGGGACCTCATCACACCGACTCACGATACGGTCGACTTTCGCACTGCTTGCTTTTGCCATGGCAAGGTCGTCGACACCGGCTTCGTCTGCTCAGTGTGTCTCAGCATATTCTGCGAACCACCAGAGAACGCCGAGTGTCTCACATGCGGAACTGTGCTTGCTCTAGGTAATTACGGAGCAAAGCCTGCCGTCATGCCTCGGAAAAAGAAGAAGAAGAAGAAGATTACCAACGGTAGCGGGCGTGAGGAGACTGGCAGTGCCACAGGGACGCCGAAACCATGAGTGATATATTTGAGAAGAGAGGACCAAGACATGTTTTGTGATTACATTACATAAAAAATGGCTGTCTGCGAGTTTGAGCTGTAATGCAAGGTGGACATTTCAGACAGTCTTGTATTGATGCCCGAGCTGGTGAAACGGTGAGCATCAGCCGAGGGCAGCTTGCAATAATAGCTTTGGGTAAAAAGACATGGGGAGTTCTGGAAACAACAAAAAAGATGTCTATATAGGAATAGAGGGGGATAATCACTACGCGAATATCATACAAAGAGAGTACCAGGTACAAATATCAGGAGAGAAATGAAGCATATGAAGATGAAGAGAGAGAGAGAGCATAACGCCATTGTGTACAGGTGCCAGCCAGCCTACTCTTGCAATTCCCCTCCTCCAGCCTGGTAGAACCTGACATGCCACGTAACACAAGGAATTTCTTCCTTTGCTGGGTCCTTATTCAATTCGAACTTTGCGCCCACCTTTTGCAATCTTAGCACCGTCGGGGAGTCGTGACATGACACATCGCGGCTCTCTTTCCAGCCCGCCCATGGATGCCAGGGCAAAGGAGTCTGTATTGTGGGCAAAGTATAGATAGTAGCCGTTCCTGTTCTTCTTGACGGCCATGATGCCGATGGCACCCGCGGAATGACAGTTTTTCACCCCGGGGTGGTCCATAAAGTCCTTAGCTATAAAAGATTCCATAATGGCATCTTCGTCGTCGTCCTGAACGTCGATGCCGGAAGGACCGCGACGCGTCCCATGATAGAGACGCTCGGCACACCTCTGAGAAGCCATTGTGGTGGCCATGTGTTCGCCCGTGCCGCTCGTCACGGCCGCAACCGTGAGATTGTCCTTGTCGTCTTCAGCGCAAGGCACAACGGCCGTTCCGATGCCGACCAGGGCGGCTGGTCCTAGGCGGCCCCGATGCTTCATTCCAATGCCGCCAGATGAGGATCCTGCTGCAATGTGGCCCCCATCATCAATCGCAATAGCACCGATAGTGTCCGTGACCAAATCCTCTTCGGAGCTACTAGACTGGAACTGGCGCTTTGCTGTTTGCGTGATGGAATCCTCGTTTTCATTTGATACGCTAAGCGGACGCTTAAGACCGCGAATACTTACGACAGCTTCGCCCTCTTGTTGAGCTTGATCCTCTTTAGCGTTGTTCAAGACCTCGTGGAGCTTGTCGAGAAGCTTAGGAGGCTTCATCCCATCGAACGTCGCTCCTCCAGACTTTTGTGTCTGTTTGGCCTCCTCTCGAGGGGAGCCAGTGCTCACGCCGTTCCCGCGACTACCTTGATTGGTGTTTTTAGCGTATCGTTTTGAGCGGTTAGATGAAAGCAGTGGGCTCATATCGCCCGTTAGAGCGGCAGACGTCGTTTGCATCAGCACAGTCGACGTTGGTCGCGTGGGGTTTCTCGGAGAATTCGTTGGAGTTGAGGCCAGAGCCCGGGCATATGTTGTCGGGTACGCTGGAGGTTCAGAGACGCTACTCGCATCGGGATTGGGCGTGCCAACACAAGGAGAATCCAGTTGTCCCTCGTTCCACGTGCCGGCCAGGATTGCTGCGGTATGATCCCGAGGAAAGCTTCTATGAGGGTCTGCCGCTGCCATTGTATCGTATTGACACGGACCGCAGCCCACGTTCATCTGGCTAGCAGCAGAGCCGCCTTTTGCGTCCTTCGGCTTGACATCGGCTCTCTTCAGGTCCTCCTGCCATCGTAGAAAGCGATCCCTGGAGTTTTTTGAGACGAGATACTCATTGGAAAAGGTTGCCATGCCGTGTTCCTCAGCAAAGCTTCTTGCCCCTTCACCAACAAGAGCGTTTGGGGGAACCCGGCGGAGGCTCAGGGGCTTGTTGCTCGTGTCCAAGATGAGCTTTGCCAATGAAATGGGGTTTCGGATGTCTATTGGAAGCAGCCTTGTTAGTTGGACATGATGGACGTGGTTTGTGTTGAGCTGGATGGCACAATTGACTGACTTGGGACAGCTCCACAGGCACCGCTGCGTCCTAGATGATCAACGATTGTTGCATCGCACTCGACGGTGCCATTAATGGATAAATTGGAGCCGTAGCCTGCGTTCGTTATCTCCTTGTCCTCGAGGATGCGAAGAGCTACTTCGACGGCCTCGGTGGCAGTGGCGCCAGCTTTTAAGAATTTCATGCCCATCTCGCAGGCCCTACCAGATGATGCATCAAGTTAGCATAATAGAGGTGGAAATCAAAGGGGGGGGGGCAATTCGAGAGAAAGCCCGTAGAGAAACCCAAAGGAAAAGGGGGATGTCTTACGCCACGCAAGCCTCAAGGTGAACATGTTCGTTTTGGTGACTATGGAAACCCGCTCCAGCGTGGATAAAGATTGCCGGAACACTCTTGAGCTGTTTCTGGCCGAGGCCGAGAACGCGATCGAGTGCACCATCAGTTCCGTAAGTGTTGTCAGCCATCATGGGGGAAACTTCATGGTCACAGCCGCTGCTCATGCTTTGGGTGCGAGGTCTCGTCCACAAAGTATACGGAAGAGCTGTCCAGAAAGCTGTGAGAACAAGAGACAAATATCGATAAAGTGGGTAAAGGAGCGGAAGAAGGGCGGGCTAGGACGGTCAGATGGGCCCCTCTGAGAGGGAACAAAGAAAGTAAGAGAGTAAAAGGGATGAAATCTAGGAAGCGTTGAAGTTTTTGGTCTTTTCTAGGTGTGTGCAGAGGATTTGCCCTCAGCACGAGACAAAGCCACCGCCTTTTGTTCTGCCAGCCTACAGAGCGCAGTCGCTTTTCAACAGAGATAGCCGAGAAATTGTGCACCGAGCACGCACGCGGCAGGCGAAGAAAGGTTGGTACGCTGAACCCTCAAAAGCTGGGGGCTTTCAAAGTATCTGGAGACACCGTGAAAATGGCAGGCGGATTCAAGAAGGAGCGTGCGTCGATATCGAGCCAAAGCAGTCAGAGCATCAGGAGGCCACAAGGGGAGGCAGTGGCTCGAGGGCGCATTATGTGGTTGAGATTTCTGTAGGCGACGCCTTCCTTGGTATATCAGGAGGAAGCTTGAGCTTGTTGCATATGGTTTTCTTTCCAGCCTGGCTTATGTTGCTTCTCCGTAGATCTTCATGGTTCGGGTCTACCTATTCCGTGGCCAAACCTGCATCCCAGTAAACAGCCCCGAGATACACGAGTGTCAATCCGTATCATGCATGAGATGGCATTAATTCACTGATGCAGAATGTGAATGGAACAGACAAACAACTGGAGAATCAAGCAGAATCTGCAGCTCTTCCGATTGCGTGGCCAAAACCAAGTCTCCCCAACCGCAATGCCGTACAGAGCACCCACGATGTTGATGTATCACGGTCCCAAAAGCGAAGCTATTCGCAGCATGACGTCGGAACCTTTTGAACACTGGCAGCTCCCCACAAAACCCCCCCTTAAGCACATAAACCCCGGTCGCGCGGTAGCTGGCGGGGCTGGTGAGATTCGTCAGAGACTCGGAGCCACTGGAGCTGCTGTCGTTTTAGCGGTCTCGCCCACTAACGGCGTGCCTAGAATTGGCTGAGCAGCCTCCTTACATGTACCTAGAGCCAAGGCACGTTACGTACGTCCATGCCTCTCCCATCTCTCCCCACTTGTCCCTAGAGTCCAGCTGTCGACGCTCCATTGCTTCGCTCTCCCGACTGCAACTCATCTCGACGCCTCACCGTCACGAGTCTGGGAGCTTTTGCCTGTGCTGCCAGCACCTTTTGCAATCATGGCGAACCAAACTCCCGCCGTTGTCATGGACAAGTGAGTCATGCTCCGCCCTCCTCCTCTCTCTCCTCTTGCCCCCCCCCCTCTCCTCTCCTGGATTGTCTTGCGTGACAACAGCAACAGCCTGGTTCAAGGTGCTAACTCGAGACTCTCACAGCGGCACGGGCTTCTCCAAGCTAGGTACCATCTCGCCGCTGCTCGTATCCCGTCTCCTGAATTGAACTCGACTGACGTGTGCTCGTTTGCCTGCCAGGTTTTGCCGGAAATGATTCCCCTTCGTTCGTCTTCCCTACCGCCATTGCGACCAAGGCCGGAGCTGGTGGGGGCGCCGGAGGATCAGGATCGGGTCGTCCCTCGGTTGCCAACAAGCCCTCGTTCCTCACCGGAGGAGCTGGTCCCAGCGGCCACCTGAATTCAAAGCGCGGAACCGAGGACTTGGATTACTACATTGGCGATGAGGCCATTAGCGCCGCCGCCGGGCCTGGCTATGGCCTCCACTATCCCATCCGCCACGGTCAGATTGAGAACTGGGTATGCGTCTGAGGAGCACGAGATTACAAGGAGACGAACACGGTCTAACGGATGTCTAGGATCATATGGAGCGGTTTTGGTCAAACTCCATCTTCAAGTATCTGCGAGTCGAGCCTGAAGACCACTACTTCCTTCTCACTGAGCCTGTACGTTTTCCCACACACGACGCCCCCCTCCCCGGCTGGAACGGAAGGCCACGAGCCGAATTGCTAACGCCATGGTAGCCGCTGAACCCTCCCGAGAACCGAGAAAACACGGCCGAGATCTTCTTTGAGTCTTTCAACTGTGCCGGAATGTACATTGCCGTGCAGGCCGTCCTTGCCCTGGCGGCCTCGTGGACCTCGTCCAAGGTCTCGGATCGATCGCTGACCGGTACCGTCATCGACTCTGGTGATGGTGTTACCCACGTCATCCCCGTGGCTGAAGGATATGTCATTGGGTCTTCGATCAAGTCGATTCCCGTTGCCGGTCGAGACATTACGTACTTTGTCCAGTCTCTTCTCCGAGACCGTGGCGAGCCCGATTCGTCCCTGAAGACGGCCCAGGAGATCAAGGAAGAGTACTGCTACGTCTGCCCCGACATTGTCAAGGAATTCGCCCGATACGACCGCGACCGCAGCCGCTTTGCCAAGCACGTAGTGACTCAGCCCGGTGGCCGCCAGGTTACCGTCGATGTCGGTTACGAACGTTTCCTGGCACCCGAGATCTTCTTCAACCCCGAGATCTACACGTCCGACTTCCTGACCCCGCTGCCCGTGGTTGTGGACGGCGTCATTCAGCAGTCCCCCATTGACGTCCGACGAGGTCTATACAAGAACATTGTGCTCTCTGGTGGAAGCACCCTGTACAAGGACTTTGGAAGGCGATTGCAGCGAGATATCAAGCTGCTCGTGGATGCCAGAATCCAGGCCAGCGAGCAGCGCAGCGGCGGTGCCCGCAGCGGTGGACTCGACGTCCAGGTTATCACACACAAGAGACAGCGACACGGCCCCTGGTTCGGCGGCAGTCTGCTCGGTCAGACTCCCGAGTTCCGATCTTACTGCCACACCAAGGCAGAGGTACGTGGCATCTATATCTTGTCCAAGTATCTGTTGATGGCATCGTGGCTAACATTTCGAATTAGTACCAAGAATACGGACCCAGCATCGTGCGAAGATTTGCTCTTCTTGGTGGCCCTGGCGGTTCATAGAGGGGGGTATTGTCAGCGGATTAGGATGTGGCGCGGGGTAGATACTAGGCAGATGATTTTTGTACTTGCAAACTATATACATTATATACACCTTGTAGTATTGTGTATTGTGATAAGAATTGCTCCATACTATGTTGCCCTGTATCATTTGGTGATTTATTGTAGGTTGTCGAGACTGTGTCATGAGGATGGAGTGACAAGTTGAAGCCAATTAGGAGAGTGCGTTGCAAAAGACGCTGCTAACAGGTACAGTATAAAGGGGACTAGCAGCCATTCACAGATCCATTGGTCACACAGTTGAAGATACGATTTTCGCACACACAAAGGTTCAATATTGATATCATGTCTCATCAATTAACTCAAAAGAAAAGAAGCTCATCATGGTCATACTTTACATCTCACAACACGCCGCCGCCATGCATATCGAAACAGTCCAAGCAACCGCCCCGCCCATACTCGCACCAACCAACCCACCCACCCGCCTTGTATTCGCCCAGAACGATATCTAAACCAATCACTTTTTGTTTTGCTTTTTTTTTCATCATGTTTTCATAGTCATCAAAAGGGGACAAGAATGCTTTTCTTTTGCCCCGCTTATTTCGTAGGGTCGACGACGATGCGGCCGGCAATCTTGCCGTCGTGCATGAGGGTGTAGACGTCCTGCAGCTGGCTGAGGCCAATGGTCTTGAAGGGCACGGTGATGAGGCCGCGGCGGAAGAAGTCGAGGGCCTCTGCGGTGTCGGCGCGGTTGCCGACGTAGCTGCCCTTGATGGTGATCATGCGGAGGACGGTGTCGAAGACGGGGGCGCTGAGCTTTGCGCCGGCGGGCAGGCCGATGCAGACGAGGACGCCCTTTGAGCGCAGGTACTGGGTGGCCTGCTGGAAGGGCTTCTCCTGGGCGGCGACGAGGAGGGCGGCGTGGGGGCCCTCGCCGTCGCGCGTGGCGGCGCGGACGTCGGCGACGAGGTCCTTTGTCTTTGTGAAGTCGACGTAGGCGGAGGCGCCCAGCTTGAGGCACAGGTCGCGCTTCTCGTCGCCGCCGTCAATGGCAATGGTGTGCAGGCCCATGGCCTTTGCGTACTGCAGGGCGATGCTGCCGAGGCCGCCGCCGGCGCCGACGACGGCAATGGTCTGGCCGGCGCGGGTGTTGGACTCCTTGATGCCCTTGTAGACGGTGATGCCGGCGCACAGGATGGGGGCGACGGCCTCGAGGTCGCACTCCTTGGGGATGCGGGCGACGTGGGCGGCCTTTGCGATGGCGTACTCCTGGAAGGTCCCGTCGACGGTGTAGCCCGAGAGCAGGGCCTGGTGGCACAGCGACTCGTCGCTGTTCTGGCAGTAGGAGCAGCTCAGGCACGAGCCGTTGAGCCACTTGATGCCGGCGTGGTCGCCAATCTCAATGTCGGTGACGAGCGAGCCGCGCGCCACGACGACGCCCGCGCCCTCGTGGCCGCCGACGAGGGGCAGCTTGGTGTCGAGGGGCCAGTCGCCCATCATGGCGTGCAGATCGGTGTGGCAGACGCCAGAGTACTTGATGTTGACGAGGACCTCGTCGGGGCCAGGCTTCTGGACGGGGATCCTCTTGTAGACGACGGCTGGAGCGAATGTTAGCAATGGATGAATGGACGAGGGGAGATTTGGGTGTGTTGAAAGGAGGGGAAGGCATACGTCCGCCGGTCTTTTCGACAATCTGCGCCCACTGCTCAGAGGGGATATCGATGCTGCCCATGATGAATGGTTGTATGTATGTATGTATGTAGAGTAGAGTAGAGTAGAGTAGAATAGATGGGAAATAGGAATTGAGTCGAGATTGGAACTGGTTTTCAGGAAAGAGTTGTGTGATGCTGAGGAAAGAGTCTGGAGAGAAGAAGCTGCAGGAAACGGCGTCCATCCAGGAGACAGGCCAGCTCCTTTATACTCGCGTCTCCGTGAAGCCCTTGAGCTACCTGCCTACCTACGTGCCTACATCCCGCGTAACGGCAGTGCAGTGATATCATCCACGGCCTATCAGATAGGACGCATCCATCTCGTTTGTCGTTCGGCTGGACGGACCGAAGCCATGATTGGGTGACGGGCACCGCACAGTGGCAATCCCATCGCAAAAAAAAAAACAACCTACTCGCATGCAAGATTGCAGAAGGCGAAGGGCCTAGGAAGCCGGCGTTCGCAATCGAGTTGCATCGAGGCTGGCGAGTTGATTTGACGCGGCGTCGGTCGGAGAAACTAACAGCGACCAGGGTGCATTTACGGAGTATGTGCTCGTACAGTACGGAGTTCATGTAGGTAGAAGAAGCTGCAGACGACGAGCCCCGCCGGCAGCAAAAAATGTCATGCCATGGCGCATCATGCCATGCCCATCAAGCCATCTCAGACGCATGTGGCATGCCACCTCGCAGGAAAAGCAAGCCACATCCTCATGTCCGCGCAGCCAGAATTGGCCGTGATTTGCGCCGGGCCTTGAACCATCAATTCCGCTGTCTCTTTTACGAGTTGCTGGCCCCCGTCTCGTCTAGGGCAGATCCTTGCTGCATAGTAACAAGACGAGACAAGACAGAGAAGAAAAGCCCGTGTTCCATTGTCGTCTGCCGTGTCGTCACACTGTCTGTCCCGGTTCCTCTTTTTTTTCTATTACTATTGAAATTGAAATTGAAATTGATGGCATCTCCCCTTTCTTACTGCATTGGGCAATTGCTGCATCGCACGACCGTACAAGTGAGAATGATGCATTCTCCGTCCTGGTGTAGGTACTTGCATGCACTCTGTACCAAAGTGGGCTGCAGTATACAATGTACCCAACATGTAAGTGTTCCATGTAATACGACAACAAACCAAGCCCTTCAACTTGGATGCAGATCCCCATGCATTGAAGCAACCAACAGAGATACGGAACAAACGAGGTGTGCAGCGCTAGGTGCAACGGAATTCTTCAACAAGAGAAAACCCAACACGTTGGTCCTATCGTTGTCCATTCTTCCTTGCATGCCGGCGTCTCAAGCCGCTTCATCATGCACAGCCAGACGATGATGCCTACTAGGTAGATGGATAGCTATACAAGAGGGGGGGCAACTATTCGCTGCTAGAGCTTTGACTTTGCGCCAAGGCCAGAGCTATCCTACCCATCTACTCCGTATCGTCTGTACTCTTCTTCCCACTGTGGAACAGCCACCGATGCAACAATTCGTTACGTACAAACCACCGCCCAGATAGAATGCTGAGCGGCACTCACGGGCAAAAGTGGGCTCCAAGCCACGATGTTTCGAAAGGGCGGAAGGGGAGGGGAAGGGGGAGAAGGGGGGGGGGGGGAGTCGATCTA
>MDJU01000238.1:0-44119 GCA_001721665.1 Trichoderma pleuroti
ACAGTGAAGAGAGAGAGAGAGAGAGAGAGAGAGAGAGAGAGAGAAAGTCATTGATTGGGGGCCAATGTCGAAATTAGAGTTGCTACGCAGTAGGATGGCAGAAGAAAACATTCCGCTTTAGAATTGTGGGTGCCTGGACAAGTTGTGTGAGTGCGAAGGATTGCATATGCAGACGGGTACATGTATGTGTGTGCTAGTACGGGTACCTGACGAGGGTTGGAAACACGATTGCGCCAAGAGCACGATAAAGACGGTTTGAAAGTGGACTGATTTTTCTGGGAAGAGTGTGTGTAGTATGACGGAGACACAACGCGTCAATGGGGATGCGCGTTGTTTGTATCATGTTTATCTAGTTGCTGCATGCCAGGTGGAGAGTCTGGCCGCACAGCTTTGGTGTCTTGATCCTTACTTGATCTACAACAAAGGCCAGCTCGACTATTGGACATCTCTTCATCACAAGCAAAAGACGAAAGAAAAAGTTCAAGTCTACAGCCAGACCCAAGGAAGGATCAAGGAACGGGCATTTCATTTGATTTCTTTCTACTGGCTCCACATGTCCCTCTGGAAGGCACGCGCGTATTTTCTTGTTGTTTCGCTTGGACGGGAGGATGGAGAGAGCTAAAGGTAGTCGAGATGGCATCAAATCTCAGAGAACGGAACCCCCTGCTTCAACAGTATAGTAGGCGTCGTAATCATTCGTATTGGGTGTCTCTTCCCCCTTGGCTTATACATGCACCATGTCACTGTGTCGGCTTTCGTTGTCGGTGAATACAAGTTTGCGGACAGGTGAACCGACGGGAAATTGCGCAGCCATGATACTAGTATTGACTTTTGCTATTGTGATGGATGTTTTTTTATTGTACATCTAGACTGCATCCATGGATACTATTTGATACCTGGCACATTGGAACGATTCAAGATACAGGCGCTTTCTCAGGAGGAGCCCGGCAGCGCATTGCCGGGTTGTGGAGGGGGCTAGTGGTAGTCGAATCAATAGTTGCGAGTTTGTAGGGGATTGGGCAAGATGATGCAAAGTTGCTGTGACATGGAACTCTAAAGGAGGCGGCCTAGGGGAACTCAAGGATCAAGTCCATATACTCGGTAGTATTCCATGAGTAATTACGGTCAATATACTATTGCCTGAGCATGTGCGGACAGTAATCAAGATGTCGCCGAATCGAACAGCGTGAGTGAGCACTATAGCCGGACCCATTCAAGTCGGCGCATGCCGGCATACCCGTACCTACCAGGCAGGATTGCACACGTGTATGGATACAGCGGCATACAAGCATTGGACCTACATGATAGTCATCGTATGTGATGGTGTAGGAGGTGTCGAATGGGTGCGGGGCATCCAATGTGATTTGTTTCGCAGTTACGAGACGAAAAAGGGCAAATGACGGCATCAACAAGAGGAACCTTGGGTTAGTACAAGGGTCCAGTCTATCTCGGCGATTCGCCGCAGGCCCTCGATGGAAATAGTACTATTTGGATGCTCTCGAGGGTAAGGTAGTATCCGATACTTACTAGTACCTATCCGCACAAAGCTGCATCTTGTACGGTGCCGCGAATGCCATCAAAACAAGACACTTAATGGGAACAGACGCGCCAAAGGGCATGGGGGCCAATGGCACGGCACGGCTTGTGCCCAGAGCTGCTCGGGAGACGAAAGCCTCAAGCCTTGCCTCTCGCCACCCGATTCGCCGGATGTCTTGGTAAGTCGGGAGCGCGAAGCTGCGGCGCTTCTCGCTGCATGAGCTGTATATGCAGGGCAAGGATATTATTATATTATTAGTAGTCGATGGGGGACGGTTGTAGTCTACATTATGCTGCTGTACTTGGCCGCTACGTGGAGCGTCGTACGGAGCACCGTGTCACACACGACATGTTCTGGATGGGCATGGACAGTGACAAGAACAACAACAAGTCGCTCGCTGGCATCCAGGCCGACGGGCTCGGGTTGATGTCGAGGCGAGATCCGTCGATCCGACATGGATGGTGGAGGGTGAGAAAAGACAAGACAACCATCTTCCGGCACCTCTTGCACACGTGTGCAATACCCACCTCGGGGACGGGATACATACATACTACATGTACATGGCATTTGCTCGAGATCTGCTTTGCGCTCGCGTTTTTGCTCTTTTCCATGTATGTTGAGAGATGGAGCTGCTGGCCCGGAGTTAGACAAGTTGAAGAGACAACTCACCGGAGCGGTTATTGGGGGGCGCGCAAGCTGACAAAAAGATCCATAAGTACTTTAGTATTGAATAGTCACGGGTGTTTTGGAGGAAACGCAACGACGGCACAAGTTTTGCTACCTAGCAGGAATCCAATTCCATCTTGGGCCATGGCGGATTCCGGCCCCCTCCTCAGTGTCCATGTCATTATCGCCCGCAGCCTCGATCGCTCCATGCGTTCACCAGCGACAAGGGACCCTGTGTGTCCGGTCTGTTGAGATTTGAGCCACCGGCGCCCGTCCAGGATTAGCGCCGGGGCTCTTGAATTGTGCTTGTCAGAAGATGGGTCGACGAGTGTTGATTAGATGCGTGGGTGTTGTCTTCTGGGAGATTTGGAGTTGGGCCTTTGGGTACGTGTATGTGCGGTAGCAGTTTGATAAGCGAGGTCCTGGGAATGGTATAAGAGTGAGCTCGGCGTTCGGAGTAAGGCGAGGGGGGGGGCACTTTCAATGTTCCTTGTCTGGTCGCTTGCTTCGATGTGACTATAAAAGGATGAGGCATAAGCAGAATCGAGTAGTGATTGCGAGGTTCGTTTATGGCAGGTACATGCATGTCTCTGTTTACGTTGATTGGAGTGGATGAAGTGACCGCATGCTTGCGACTGAATAAAGCTTGAGTGTGTTAAGCTTGTATACATGGATGGATGGATGGATCAACAGTTACGGATGGGATAACCTCGATACAAACCATTCATCTAATCCGCCGACGTACCTCGACACCGTTATCAGCTCTAGCACAAGCAAAAAACCCATTGATCAATTAATTACGCACGCATCCATCCATGGGGAATGCAGAAACTCCAACATGTGCTAGGGTAGCGAGCGGCAGATGGCAAGATGGATGGGCTGCCAGGATCAACAATGGTCCTCTGCAGCCTCCGATCGCCACTCTTCTATTGATATGCCTCTGCATACACGAAACCGCTTGGCGTTTCCTCCATGTAGGTACGAGTAAGGGAGAGGTATGTAGCACCAGAGGTTGGCATTTGGTCCTGGAGTATAAGTACGAGGTAATCATGTCTTGCTTGATGCCGCTTGTGTCTACCGAAAATCCTGATTCCATCCCATCTTGCACTGCCCCTCTACTCTACTCTACTCTACTCTACTCTCCTCTACTCTCCTCTACTCTACCGCAACTCTTTGTCATCATTGACATCAGTCCATGATCCATCCATACTTTCAGTTAGCTTCTGCCCCAATCTCTGCAAAGCAGCAGCAGCAGCAGCAAGGTACGGACTGACTGACTGTCCTTGGCAATACGCTACAGCACGATCATACGCAACGTCTTTGGTGCCTTATCTCGCGCGGCCGTGCTAGCAAGCTGGGACTTGTCCAAAGTCATTGAAGCCCCCCGAGACGCCCGATTCGCACTCGCCTCTGACTCGCTCGGAAGCGGCAGCGGCAGCCCATTTGATCGCCTTTTCTGCAGCCCGGGGCCTTGATTCGCCCGCCGCCTCGCTTTTGGACCACGCGAGCGTCCACGCCATCTGCACTGTGCCCGATTCCCCGGGTGCATGTACCTCGCCCGGCGCAATTGGCGGCACAGGGTACCGCGATCGCTGTTTGATTCTTCCACGACAGCGGGCGTGTCCCGGCACTGTCCAGCAACCACCAGCCCACCGGCCCTCTCACAGCCCAGACACGCTCCCACCCGCTCCACGCCTCCATATCGTCCTGGCTTCCGACTTACCGTCCAGCCGCCCCGCCTTGGCCTCCACCGGCCTCTTTTTTTCAGGTCGGCGGAGGCTGCTAGGTAGCGGTACGAGCGGGCTGCCTTGGTAGCGAACCGCTGTGGCTGCTTGGTGGCTGCTTGGTAGCGGCCCCAGCGTCCCTCTCGCCGCTGAAAGGGCCAGCACGGAGTCCGGAATTGCTGCACCGGCGTCCATTCGTACTCCGTTCCAGCGCCCGTCAATTACCCGTACCCGTACCTGTACCTGTGCTTTCCATGCCCACCGCACCGCACCGCACCGCACCGCACCGCACAGCATTGCACTGCACTGCACTGCAGCACTACATTACCTATAGGTACCTACAGTACAGTACAGTACAGCACCCGCGCAGCCAAAAACCTCGCCCGCCATCCCTGCTTAGCACCGCCGTCTGTCTGGTGCTCTTTTTTTTTTCCCAGTCCTCATCCTGATCTCGACTCGACCTGTGCCCCCCCCCCCCTAGGCCAATTTGCGTCCTTGCAAAACCACGTCGTCCAAGTTGCTCGACATTCTCGCTGCCCGCCGCCGCTGCCTCGAAGCCTCTCAGTCGTCCTTCGTCCTTCATCCCTCTTCCTTCTTCCCCCGCGCTGTCGCCGTCGCCCGTAGACCATGACTGCCGCCTCCCGATTCGCCCTCAATATGTGTTAGAAGAATGTGTGAGTTCTGCCTTCTGTCGGCCAAGACTACCCCTACGTGACCCCAGTCTTGGCGGCCGGCAACTGACGTCTCACAGCGCTCTCCGAGATTCGAAATGTCGTGTATGTCCTCCAGCAAGGCACGAGATGCCTCTCTCATGCCTCCTTCTGCTCCCCTCTGGCCGTCGCCGTCTCCCGCCGACTCGACGGGCCTCGTCGCCGCCGTCCTTGTCGCTGCTGTCGTCACCTGTCTGCTTGCCATTGGCGTTGTTTTGCTCTCTTCTCCGCTCCATTATCCCCGATGGCATCCTCATCCATACGATATGCCCGCGGTCCCACCATCTGTCACCAGCACTGCGTTGCTTTGTTGCTCTCACTGCCGCATCGCTGTCCCCTCTCTCACCTCACCCCGTCGCCGTCTTCTCTTTCTTCGTCTTCTCCTCGCGTACGCATCGCCTACTGACTCTCTGCTGCCAGGCTTCTCTTCAGTAATCCGGTCTGGGGTGGTGCCACCACCGTGCCCACCACCATCATCAGAAACATTACCGCGCTCTCCGTGCGTTGCGCCCGCTCCCCTGCTCCTCCAGATTCTCTGCCGCCGTGGCCAAGTACCGCTGACAGTGTTGGACCCGATAGAGTCAGATAGCATACGAGGAGCGCATCGACGGCAACATCACCACCTTGACCACCACCAATGCCGATACCCTCAATGGAGTCATCCAAGGTCTTTTATACGTCCCCGACATTGCTCGAATGCCGTCCTGTGATGCCCAGCAGTACGACTTCATCCCCAGAAATGTCACTCGCCGCGCCAACCTCCCCCCTACCAACTACAACCTCATCGCCCTTGCTCCTTGGTTTAGCATAGACTGCACCGAGGCCTACCTCGCCGCCGCCCGCGCCGACCCCATCCGCGCCTTCATCTTCTACAAGCCAAACAACTCCTCCAACAAGCCCCAGGATGTCTACTCGCCCGTCTGGAACCTCGACGATGACGGCGCCTGGAGGAAGCAGAACCAGTATCCCGTCTTTGCCGTCTCGGGACTCGAGGGCCAAAAAATGATGACTCAGCTCAGCCTCTACTCGGGAACCGTCAACCAGATCCCCCATGGCCAAGAGATATCGCAGCTATATGGGCCCAACCCAAAGGACTACGTTCGGATATGGACCGAGCTGAACATGAAGAATCCCACAAACATCCCGGCTCTGTGGATCTTCTTCCTCATCGTCATCGGCGCCTTGCTCGCCATCATTGGCGGCATCTCACTCACCATGCACCTGATACAGAGGCGGCGCCGCATATCGTTGAAACGCCGTGTCATGTCTGGCGAGGTTGATCTCGAGGCCATGGGCATTAAGAGGCTCACCGTCCCGACAACCTTTGTCCAGGGCTTTCCGCTCTTCACTTATAACCAAGACCCAGACGCACTCAGTGGCCCGCCGACTCCCTCTTCTCCGGGTATGCGTGGCACATCTCGTTCCGGAAAACCCTCGAGGAGAACCCAACGAACCGACCGAACTGCTCCTAGTGACATCGTATCTCCCAGCGAGCACAGCGTCCGCAGCACGCGAAGCGTTCGGAGTAAAAGGTCAAGTATAACAGGGTCCGATACTACCGCCACAAACTTCCAACCAAAGTGCCACATTTGTCTCGACCGCTTCGAACATCGCGTCACCATCATCAAAGAATTACCTTGCGGCCACATCTTCCATCCCGACTGTATAGACGAATTCCTGCTCGAAAATAGCTCACTATGTCCCATGTGCAAGCATTGCATGTTACCCCCCGGGTACTGCCCTCCCATTACCAACGGAATGGTCCGCCGTGAGCGGGCCCTACGGAAATTGCGAGGGAGGATCGATTTGGATTACTCGTCCATAGAATCTGGCGAGACCAAACTCAGAGGCTGGGGAAGGAAAATCTTTAGTTCGGGCAGTCATGCGACTTCCCCCGACGTTCCGTTGACGCCAGTCAAGGCGAGCAAACAGGGTAGAGATGTCAATGCCAAGAAGACGCCAACGTCTTCCGAACAAACTGTCACAGATACAGAAGCCATCAGAGAAATACCGTCGACGACGCCGTCTGGGACAACGATTATGGACATGTCCGAGTCCGAAGACGATGCCATCAGAGAGACGACACCAGCGACGATACCCGCGCCGCCGCAGACTCCAGCGCCCGCGACACGGGCCAAGCGCAAGCCCCAGCCTCGCGCCTTGAGGCTGCTGCCCACGGCCACCGAAGGTGTTGAGCTGGTGGTGACACATCCCGCAGGGGGCCACAGTCCTTCGTCGTTTGCTCGCGAGCGCATGCGAGAGATTGCGAGCCAGAACGCGCCATTTGATGACCCAGACCTGAAGCGTCCCAAATGTGAGTTGAACATTTGCCCCTTCCCTCTCGAACCCTGACTAACTTTGGCATCCAAGGGCGTCGTGTTGTTTCAAGCGTATTTCCTGGATTCGTGTAGCCTGCGCCTCTTTTGATTCTCTCTTCTTGATGACACCGTTTTTTTATTACTTTTAGAAATAGCATGGCGTCGGCGTTTTTTTTTTCTCTCCATTGCATTTCTCTCTCTCTGGTTGGTCCTCGTTTTTCTATCTTTTTTTCTTTTTCGGCATCGTTTATGAACTGTCTCTCAGAGTTCGAGTGGATTCAAGGCGGGTGGAGTTGATGCTAGAAACATACAGGTCTTTTTTTTCACCCCTGTACATTTCACAAAACGACTACTCTTTTCCAAGGGCTTGACCACAGTTGGAGGAAGGGTTAGGGCGGGCTTTTCTACGACAAGCATGTTTGGCGCGATGATGGCTGCGGCCAAGACATTTTCCCGATTTACGATGCAAATGCACTCTTCTCATCTAGATTTCTTTCGATAGGAAGAATGGGCGCGCGATATATATAAAGAGGCTCTTGAGTAGCTGCTATCTAGTACGTTGTAATACTAGGGCTCTCTAGCAAGGTTTTAAAGGGGGGGGGGGCGTTTTTGTGTTTTGTTATTCACGAGGATTTATCCCTGGATGGTTGCTTGGTGGTCGGGTGGTGACCACTTTTTACATGAAAAAGGTGCCATATCTGGGGCGGATATGGAAGGGTTTAAATATACATGTAGTGTATTCATTCATATGAGGCTGCCGTGCCTCTTTCTTTTTTTCCTCTACATTTCATCAGTCTCATATATATGCGCTGCTGGTGAATTTGATTCTACTTGAATGACTTGTGACCCTCATGTAGATGAGCAAAATGATGCACTATATCCATCAGAATCCTATCCTATTATGCTGAGGCTACTTTGGGGAATGAAAACAAGTTGACCCGGCGCCCATAAACATGTTCATGATTGAATACTTGTCCGGACCAAAAGTGTTGTGGTAAATATACGTTCCTCTCAAAAAGGGGCATATGTTTTTTTTTGGTTTAAAAAAAGGGGGCTGCCCTCTGAATTCTTGATGGGAAGGGCTCATGTGTATGCTTCGGTGCTCGAGGCCCTTTGCCGTGGCAATAGGGGTATGCAACATGATTCTAGCATGGCTCCTTGACTCTATCGTGAGCGTTCCTTGCTTGGTATAAAGTCGAGCTTTGTGGTTTGCCATGTGTCTTGTCGAGATGCTTGAAACTCATATGCGAAGTTGAGAGGGAGAGGCAGGAATAATATGGAGTCTATCCAAATGCCCAGCCCTCGTGGAAGCCTATTGACATATTGGCCATGATGTGATGCTTACGCCTCCATCTTGATATTATCCTTATCCGCAGTGTCGTCCTTGCTCTCGTCATCCCCCTTCTGCTCTTCAGAATCAGATGTCATGCTGGTATCGCCATCGCCGCTGGGCTCCTCCTTGACCTTCTTCGCCACGACATCCTCCTCCAGATCGTCCTCTGCTTCGCGCTTTGAGCTGACGCTCTCGGCGCCGGGACTCTTGGCTCGCTCCGAGGAAGGCTTGCTGTCTGCGTCTTGGGGTTCTGCCGTACAAGATTTGTCTTTTTCGTCAACGTGTTTCCGGCCAACCGCGGCTTCGAGGTCGATGCCCTGCATCTCGACACCATCCTCGCCCATGACGCTTGTCGTCTGAGACTGAGGACCCGTATCGCCAACGCCGATTTCCTCTGGTCCTCTCGCGTGCGGAGCCTCCCCCTCCCCCTCTTCTTCTTCATCATCCATGGTTTGGTCATCTGACGCTGAATCCCCGCGTCCACCCTCGACCATCATGTCGTGAGACTTGGTGAGCTGGCTGACGGGGACGATGCCGGCCCTCTGCTCTTGCCTAAGCAGCTCGCCTTGGGTGACGCCCCTAGAGTGCCCCATGGATGGCACACCATTGATGCTGACGGAAACAGTCTCTATGCTGCCCACCCCGTTGGGGCCGTCGATTGTCTCGGTACTCTCGCTATGAATCTGCGCTGCTGGTGGCTCGCTAGGGGTGGTCTCTGGTGGCGTGCTTCTTCTGATGAGCCAAGGAATGGGCGTTAGCAGAGCCCCTCCAAGGGCCTCGTCTGAACCAACTGCCACTGCCGTGGGGTTGCTCCAAGAGACGGCCATGGCAGGGTCGTTGGGCTCGTCCCCGTTGAGCTGGATCGAGGACATGTCTGGAATCGGGGGCGGGAGCGGGTATGTGTCTGTCCCTGAAGTCACGGCCGCGACTCTATCCAATGCGTGAAGATAGGACGGCAGAGCCTTGTAATGCGCGCGCGGGTATAGGATGAGCTCGGCGATTCTCTGGATTGTATGTGGCGGATGCTGATTTGAAGCTGCCAATGTGGTTCTTGATTTCGTCGACCATGTCTGCTAGCTGTTTCGGCAGCACGCCGGGTTCTTGAGCCTGCGATGGGGATTGCGGAGGTTGCGACGGTGGCTGCTGAGCCGATGTGGATGGTGGTTCTGCGCCGGCCGCGGATGGCGGCTGCTCGTCTAGGGGCGCATTCTCCTTGTTGGCGTCGTCGGAAAACGGCTCGGCGGGCGATGAGGATGATGAAGAGAGGAGTCGTGTGTCCAAGAAGCGAGAGCGCGGCGCGGGAGGCGGCAGCTTGGGTATGGGGAATTCATTGCGTGCGATCTGGCGGATTCGGGGCTTCCCGTTAGCAATTCCACTTGATTGATGGGCCGTCATGCTTTCCGATGCTTCTGCTGCATGGTGAGCAAACGAACGCACCTTGTCTAGCCGCACGAGGATGTCGTCGCGCAGGGCCGGCCACGCCTCTCTATGAAGAAGCAATCAGTCAGTTGGCAGAACCGCGATACGAACGGGCTGAGACGGGCTGAAGTGCAAATGATGCGCCACGTACGAAGCGGGAAGCTCTCCGGCGGCGGTCTTGCTGAGCAAGTCGCAGTCGCTGTCCACTTCCATGAGCAAAAGCGGTGCGTTTCTGGGCACGCGATGCCGGTCTGGTGGTGATGGTTTCAAGAGGCGTTGGCGCAGATGCAGGCCGTCGTCTGGCTGGCTTGGTACCGCTACTAGGGTACTAAGTAAGGTTGGTACCAAGGTACACTAGATGCAAGTCGGGAGTACTACGTACCGAGCATCGATTCATGGTGGGGGTTATGCCTTAAAGCGAGCGTCAGCCAAGGGCCCCTACAAGGCAACAAGGGTAGCAGATTGCTGGGATTGATGCTGACGCTTACCACCGCTCTATCTATTAACGATTCATCTTTCATCACCGCAGACCAAAATCGAGGCGTGATGCAAACTCCCAAGAGATCCATCTACTTGGAATGCAGAGTCATATTTCATTCAATGTTCATGCTACTGATTGCAAAGTGACTATTTCCCCCCAGTCAGTCATATAGCTAACACATTCTTGTCCTTGATAGGAGCATTAAACCCGAATCGTCATCATTTACATCATTCATATCGCACAGCCCAGAGTCGGCAAGTAAGTGATATCCTCCAAAAGCAAACATGGGATACGCCAAACATATATGCAGCCAAGGAACATTCACATGACATGTGTTCAAGTCGCGTCTCCGAAGCTTACTGGGCTTTCTAGTCTCACTAGTGGCGTCAATTCTGCCTGGCTCAAATCTAGGGAGTTTCGTCGACATGTTCCTCTGTCTTCGGGCCTCTAGATCTATAGTATTCCGCTTTAATTCTCGCCTTGTCATGTATGAGTGGCGGTTTCATAGTGGTACTGAGGTCAAGGGTATATCCGCTCGCGAGTCCGGGTGCCACGGGTTGTTGCGCTTGCAACGCTTGGTTTAAGAATCGAGTTTGTTCAATAAAGGCCTCTTGAGCATGTATGCGTCCTTGATTGTGGAATCAACAACAATGCCGGCCTGTAATTTCACGTCCCGACACTGCCGTCTTCTCTGAGGTTGGCTTCGATGGCCGCAGCTCTCCGTCGTATAGTAGATTCCTCCATCGCTCTGATATCACTAATAGTTGGTATGCGGTTCTTCACCTTTACATGATCCTCCGGCTTGGTGTCGGAATGCGAGATGACATCCTCTGCGCCGACTTCATTATGCAGCTTTGGATTGCCATACTTTTGGATGAGGGCGTTTGCTCTGTCATTGAGAACATCCATCTTCCTTCGGCTGGTTTCCGCATACTCCTTTCCTAAATGAGCGTGATCCCAGGCACTTTGCGGCCTTGTAACGGAGGTGAATAGTTCTTGGGAGACGGCCTTGACTCCATCCATTGCAGCACGAGCATCTTTGATCATTTGATATGCTTCCGCCATGATAGCCTGTGCTTCTGTCAAGTCTGCCTTCGCCGAGTCGATGGCAGCGTTTTTCTCGTTGATGATGGTCGTTGCCTGATCCATTTCTGCTCTGGCATGCTTGGCCAGGTCGGCGGCTCCTACCAGACTGGATAGTGGTCCAAGGCAATTTTGACGTCAGCATGAAGGCCAATTCGCTCCCCGTTCTTAAAGATCTTGCGACAGAAGGTAGGATACTTGCCGTGGGGGATACCAAGCTGGTCCGGCAATGGGGCGGCAGTGGCAACGTCTCTCATACCGAGGCGTGCCACCATGAGTAAAAGCATCTTCTTCTACTCAGCATGTAAGATTGGTCGTCCATCCATCTTTCTGGTAGCAATATCTCACAGCTAAACTTAGGGGTATCCCCTGTATTAGCCGTTAACATAGTTTACTTTAGGCTTTATCTTAGGACAGATCACCTTGGTCGCGCAGATCCCCTTCAAGTTCAATTGCGGAACCGTACGTAGGCTCAACCCTTCACCAAGACATACACAAAAAGGCCAGAAACTTAGTAAACAGTGGTTCGTAAAGTCCCCGCATCTATTAAGAGCTATATCAAGAGCTGATCAAATACTCAGCCATCATCGCAAATCCATCTATCCCTATGGCTTCCCCCAAAAGTTCATTACTACAGTCCCACCATTGTCAGTCTCGTAACGCGTCTATCCCGACCAATTCAACTTCCCATCCTCAATCGCCATCATACAACAGCCTCAGAGATCAAATTTAGCCTCCCTGTACAGCCACTTGGCCGGATCAAACACAACCTCAAAGCTCGTCGCATCAAACGCTCCAATCGCGCAGCTCAAGTCGTGAAAGCCCTCCAGGCCCGTCACCGGCAAATCTTGCTCCGCGTCCGTCTCCTCGTGGAGATCCCACCCGCCAGATCGCTGGCCGTTCCTCGTAAAGAAGATGTCGACGCGGGGATGGTGCGTGCCCGTTGGGGTAAACGTCATACCAATGCCATAGGTCTCGCCCACACGGTACTCGTTCGTAAAGTCTTTGCCTCCCCAGCGGTCGTTGATGTACTTGTGACCATCATCTCCATGGACACCCAGACTGCCGCGATGCCATCCCGGAAGGCGGAAGGACGGGTAGGGAAGGGCAGTGAAGCCCAGTGCCAGGTTGATGGTGCGGCTGTCCTTCCGAATCTTTACCTCATAGTAAATAGTCTTTGGCTGATTCGTAATGGAGGGGTCGTGCTCATTAACCACGTAGAGAGGGGGATAGCCAATGATGCAGCGGTCGGGGCTGTTCTTGGCCGTGCTACCCTCCCAGTGACCCGGCGCAAGCCATTTCAGGGTGCCACTAAAGCCCGTTGGTTCCATGAGTCGGATGTTGTTGGATTGCAAAGCCTGCTTGCCGGACTGGTCGAGCGTCAGGGACGGCGTGGAGAGCGGATACTGTTGGCACCACTCCTCGCCAGCCTCTGCTTCCGCTTCAGTCGCGTTGTTGGCATATGACGCGTCATGGCCACTGAACAATGGGGGAGGCGGCGGGAACAAAGAAGTATCCGGGACGGCAGTCTGCCAGTCGTGTGCCGCGCTAGACTGGGCAGCATAGGGATCCGATGGAGGTGCAATCCAGTCGCCCTTGGCAGCAGACGGTGGCGGTCCTGGAGGCGGGGCATAGTCTCCCTGCTGATGAGAAGGAGGCGGTCCAGGAGGAGGGGCATAATCGTTATGCTGATGAGATGGAGGTGGTCCAACAGGAGGAGCGTAGTCATTGTGCTGATGCGAAGGCGGCGGCCCTGGCGGAGGAGCATAATCACCATGCTGCTGCTGCTGACGGCCCGGAGGCGGCCCAGCCGGCGGCGCATAGTCTTCCTGTTGCCGTTTGCCAGGAGGCGGTCCCGGAGGAGGAGCGAAATCTTCATGCTGCTGTTGCTGATACGGCTGCTGGTATGACGGCTGCTGCTGCTGATACTGCGGCTGGCCCTGGCTCTGGTATCCCGACGGGCCTCCCGCTCCCCCAGCCAATCCATTCTGCGGCGCGCTATACCGACTCGTCTTCACATCCGGCCTGCCCTCGAGATTCTGCACCGGCCTGGGTGGCGGATCATTGGTCCTTTCATTCTGACCGCCAAAACACATTGCTGACGGCTCCGTTTGTATCTGTCTGTGGGTGTTTTGCTAAAAGTGCGAGAATAGAGAAAGACGTGCTCTATCAAACTGTCTTTTCTTGCGGCTTTATAGTCGTGCTCGTGTCACAAAGAAAAGTGAAGATGGAAGGGTTAAAATGGCACGCCCAGACTTGAATGCAAAGAGGGAAAAAGACAAAAGGCGAGAGCGGAGGGCAATTAAAGTCGTCCGTGACGTCTCTCGCATGTGGCTGTGCTGCTGCTGGTCCCTGCCTTTGGCCCAATTCTGGCAAACCCCGGGGAGGCGCTAGTTCTGCTGCTTAAATAGTGGGTTCAAATGTACACGGAAAACAGCTGGCGACGAATCGAATTACTACTATCCTGACTGTATCACGGGTTGCCTCAAGCAGCATTTAGAATACTTGACTTGCACAGCCTAGTCGGTGGGTGAAGCTCATGTTACGCTTTGCGCTTTACGCGTCAGCATGGATACGCTTCACAGAGGTAAACTTTAGCACATTGCGCAAAATACGCCATATATTACAAAGGCGTGCGTGTACATGTGCCACACGGCCGTACTAAGATACGATAGTGATGCTAATATACGTCTGGCCAAACTCTTCCCAAACTCTTCTCGAGGCCATCTCACCAATGGCTTGCTTCACCTTTCAAAGGCCAAGCACAATAAGAGGGCTATCGTGAAAGAGAGGACATGGCCGATGGCCAGCGTCATCGGCGCAGCGACTAGCTGCCCCACGAGTTTGCATCGGCCTCGGATGGGTAGAAAAAGGCGACAACGCCAATGATGCAGTAGACTGCACAAAGCAGGGCTCCTTCGAGGTAGTTGCTTCGGCCGTCCAGAACGAGAAAGTTGACCATGAACGTCGACACAAAGAGACACACCGTCTCAAAGAGGGTAAAGTACAGTGTCATTTCCTTGTCCATGATCCAGCCCAAGATGACGACCAAGGGCGTGACAAAGATGGCAATCTGAATGGAGCTGCCAATAGCAACACCAATGGCCAGATCCATCTTGTTCTTCATCGCCACAGTCACGGCAGTAACGTGCTCCGCCGCATTGCCCACAATGGGCAGGACAATGAGACCAATAAAGATTTCGCCGACGCTCGACGTGGCGACGACGTCCTCGATGGACCCAATGAGAAACTCGGCACATGCCGCGACAAGACCGGTCGTAACAAGGAGAAGAATAATGGCTGCCGTCTGGGTGAGGTGCTCTTCATCTTCTTCTCCTTCGCCGTCTGCCGTCAAGGCGGTCAAGGGCACTTGGGCTGGCAACATGGCGCCGGGAGGTCGAATTTGATGGTTGAGCCGATCGGGAAGGGAGTTGGTACGTCGAATGCCATAGCGAACGCGGGGGACAGGGCCAGCGGCGACGGAAGCTAAAACATCCTCCTCGGGCTTCTGGACAAAGACGGTGGGAGCCAGGTTCTTGACAGACATGACACGTAGAGCAGGGAATGGCCGCTTAGACGCCTCGTTGCCACTATCCGCAACGGGATCGTTGGGGATGGCAAAGTCGACACGGCGAGGTTCTCCTTCTCCGCGATGAGTCTGCAAAGTCTGTTCCGGCAGTTCAGTGATTGCCTGCTGAGCATCGCCCTCTGCATCACGATGGCGGTGGTGACGACGGTGCTTCTTGTATTTCTTGCGCATGTGTCGAATACTAGGTCTTCTCGACTTGTGAGATCTCTCTTCGTCCTCTACAGCCTCTTCGTTTGTCTCGTTAGACCCATGTCTGGGAAACTGTGGACGGGAAGAAGTTTCCGAAGGCTCCTCTTGGGGACTAGTAGTTGTGGTGCCAAAGGAGGAAGTCCTAGTAGTAGGATGCAAATCGCTAGTTTCCACAGAGGCAACGGACGACTTTCTCCTGCGTCCATGGCGAAGAACCTTCCTCATGGCACGGCGAACTGTATCCCGAGAGTGGCTGGAGTCGTCCGAATCCGAGCTATCAGACGAGCTGGAGTCTGAGCTTGAAGAATCCAACCAAGCTGCAGCGGGACCCGGAACGGACTCGGCATCGACGATATTCTGAGGAGTCGACTCATACAGATATGCGTGCGATTTCAGCTGGAATAGGAGATAGATGATGTAAACCAGCAACAGAATCTACCGTTTGTTAGAGACTGGTGAAAGTAATGTGTCAAGTAGGGGATCCAACTTACAACGCTAGTGCCACGGCTAATCTTGAGCGATTCGCGGTCGGCCAGGTCAGGATCATTGAACGAGGCGTGGAAAGCCGTCTGAGAGCAAGTTAGCGAGAGCTCAGAGAAAGAAAACACGGATCTCTGCGGGAAAAAAAAAAGGAACATACAGGCAAGACCAGACTGATGACACTCAAACTGAGAAGACAGGCACTCATCTGAGTAACAGTGCTGTTGTAGACCTGCTCTCGGAAGCGCAGTCCACCGAGGAAGAAACCCATGCCCAGGATGAGCAGCAGGTTGGCCAGGATGGAACCCAGGAGGGACGCTTGGACAATACGGATTTCATTCTTGACCAGGGCAATGATGAAGATGATTAATTCCACGGCGTTGCCAAACGTCACATTAAGCAAGGCGCCGAGAGCGTCGCCCATCTTGAGGGCCACGGACTCGGTGGCAAAGCTGAGGAGGCCAGCGAGGGGAATCACGGCAATACAGTTCATGGCAAAGATGACGCCACTATTAACGCCCTTGATGTTGGCGAGAATGATGCCGAGCGGCACAAAGACCAGCAAGACATTGAACCAGCTGTGGGTGAGGACCAGCCAGAAGGATCTACGGAATTCCTCGACAAAGGTGCGCTTCTTCTTTTCGTCACCATTGTCAATGTCATTCTCGAAACTAGCAGTCTCGGGGGTGGAGGAGGCGTTTGCTTCTGCTTCCTTGGTCCCTAGGATAGACCCCTGCCTCTCATCCTGCGAGGATGGCACCGACAAGCGCTTCTTGGCGGATGCCGGCTTGAGGAAGTCGGCGCCTGGGACTTTGTTGACGACGCTGGGCGCATCAGGGCTGAGGGGAGACACGGCGACGCCATTGCGGCTGTTGGAGGTCTGGTTGCTTGGTTTGGATGTTGCTGCGGCGGTGGCAGTTGCGGCGACGTGCTCGTTCAAGGGCGGCAGGTCGCGAAGCTCAGTATCCGTCCGGTCGGAGAGTCCATAAGCTACGGGCTGTACATCAGAGCCTTTGGTAGCTATATCGGGGTCGGATGAGGCCTTCTTCATCGAACAGGTATTGCGTTTCAGAGCGGACAAGTGCAGCAAGCAGACAAGCAGAAGTCGTTGAAGAGAGTGGGAGAGCGGGAGAGAAAGGGAGAGAAACCCAAGAATGAAATGGGGAGGAAAGCGTAAATCCCCTGACAAGAGAGGAGGGAAGCAGGATCCCTTTTAAGCTGGGAAAGAGGCGGGCTGTGACTGAAGTGTGAGATAAACGGGGAATGTGGATGACGCTGTTGTGGACAGGGGGGGGGGGAAGAGGCGCCACGATACCGGGATTCCCCCCAGCTAGAATGGACAGCTTAGCACGTATTTCCAGTGCCTGTGCTAGCCTAATCACGGCCTAACCACCGGCTTTTGGCCACCAAGGTGACTGTTTGCGCCACTCTACGGAGTACACAACACAACAATCAATAGTCAAGGTACATACGTGTAGCACTAACTTGAAGTTTTACTAGGTCTAGTGACACTTTGCTGCTACTATCACCACTACCAACACCAACAACGCCCGTCAGTGTCATCTACCAAGCCACCGCTACCAACATCCTCGATCCTAACCGACGTGCTGTGCTGCTACTTTACATACATGTACATACCCGTCAATACCAGCAAAACGCGCCACACGGTCCCTATCTTTTGGTTTTAAGCTTGGTGGGCTGGCCAAGTTCCGCAGCATGGCCCAATCAGCGCCCGTCCTCCAGCGCTGGAGCTACATCATAGAAGGGCCCCCGCCGTCATGCGCTAACCAGCAACCCAGCAGGCCTGGAGTGCAAGCATCACCTCAACGATACAATCAATCAATACAGGGCGCTGCAATCGAAACAGTTGCTCGATATGGCCACCCGCAAGCCCCCAATTGATGCTCGCATAGCGTCATGTTTGTACGAGTACGAAGCTGTGGTAGCACAGAGGAGCTACTGAAAAAAAAAACATACATCCTGATCCCTTGCACAACGAAGCCGATTCCCGAGACAAAGCCTGCCCGCGACAGGGGGGCCAGACAAAGGCGGTCCTAAATGTCTAGATACACCACCAAGCATACCATCTACAAGTGCAAACACATTTGATAGATCATTATTCTGCCCCAAGTATATGTATAACAAAGACAGACAAATTCTGCAAAGTACCCCTATTCAAACCACCCAAAACAGACTCAACTTCCCGAACCTTTTGGAATCTTCCAATCGCCAAGACTTACAGCGCGACTCTCCCATGTCAGCCCATCCCCACACAAAGAATGGTCGTTCAAGCTTACTCGGCTCGAGTACGGAGTAGCACGAGTACAGTAGCATCAACAACAAAGCCGACCCACGCGCCAGCAAACGATCCAAAGGGTCCTCTCCCAGTTCCCCCTGAAGTAAGAATAAAAAAATCCAACAGCATTGCAGGTACTGTACCCCATGGCAGCATCCCATGATTTGCTCAGCCCTTTGGACCAATCGTTTAAACAAGGTTACGCGTCAAAGTCCCGGGAAATAAAATCTCCGTCATCCCACGCCCTCGCACTCCAAAAGAATAGTGCGAAATCGCCCGCCTCGGAACACGGAATATACTCAATACCTACCTACACAAATACAACACAACGTCCGTCTCCCCCCAAAGCGGGCAATTCCATGCGAAGCCACAAAACACGTGCCCCGGCAATAAAAACCGCCTCCGTGCACGCAAACCAACCGGCTTTACTGTTCGTTTCCCCCCTGTCGTGTCCACCTACCTAATCTAGTCGCACCAGCTTCGCCACAACCGTCGTTGCCTGTATCCTCCAATGAGCACCAGTCTTGGCACAGCTTCAGCCACAACTCGTCCGTCATGATTTTGATTCATGCTCCCTCAAGTTCTTGCAAAGATGAATCATGACGTTTTTAGGCCTCCCGTCCTCCCTCGGTGAATCTGAAATCGCCGTTTGCCTTCACCTATTCAGATCTTTTGATTTTTATCAATGACGTATTTTGTTAAGACGCGAAAGCAAGAAAAAATACTGTGAAACAAAATGGCGAGGCTGATGATCTCATTCAATGCGGAATGCGCTGCCCTCATTCTCGGTGAGAGTGAAACAGAGGACTCGGCATTTCTTACCCGTCGAATGCATCCATTATACAGATGAACCATTATAGCAAAAAAAAAAAAGTCAGACATGTATTAAACAAGATATTACAGTAATGCAAAGCCAAAGATGGTATTACAACTGCGTAAAATGCATCACAGCAACTCCAACCAGATAGAACAAACAGCGAGAGAATGGAGAATCTATAAACGCCATGTCTTACAAAATGGCCATCACGTCGGCAAAGGTACCTAAGGAAGCAGAACAAGCAAGCAAAAACTTCATCTCGCACACGAAAAAAAAATGCTTCATATTCTTTCTCTCTCTCTCTCTGCCCCCTTCGCAAAAAAACACATCTCTTTCCGCCTAAATGCGCACGCAGCCTTGTCATAAATGGACTCCGCTCAATGTCCTACCAAAATGCCCAACAAAAGAAAATGAAAAACAGGAAAACAGGAAAACAGGTACAAATACACAGTACTTCAGGTATACCGAACAACAACAGTCCCAACACACTGGATCAGCTTTCTACCAGTTTTGAAAGAAAGAAGAAAAGAAGAAAAAAAAAGGACAAATAATGTACCCCGGTCTTTCTACGAAATCCCACTCCCAGATCTAGTCGCGGCGTCTGTGTGTATTTGCTTCGTAACAGCCACCACATGAGCGCAATATACGATTGGCAAGATCATGCTAGACGAAATACAATACAAAGGAAAGACGGGAAAAGAAAAAGAAGAAGAACAAGTTTTGCCAAATAAAGGCGTGTCATGGCTCCCCCATCCAGCGCAGCAGTAGTAGGCCGTAAGAGGGCGGAAAAACTACTTTGACCAGTGTTGGTAAAACGGGAGTTATTAAATAGGCTGAATGATATCTGTTTTGCTTTGCGCGCTTTGATGATTACAACTTGGTGTTGGCAAAATACGGCGATGCCTCCTGTTTGGAAATGAAAAAAATAAGATAATAGCAAGGCCACCGAATCGTGTCCTGTCGAATCCATGGAGCCGGAGCTACCAGAAAATGCCGAGATATCGAACCTTCTGATTTGCTCCAGCGCGAACTCATAACTTGTTTTCGCCTTTTTGTTTCTCAGGCCATCCGTTATCGCTCATCTCCGCCCCGGGCTTTGCCTCGTCTCCTGAAAAAGTCCATGACACGCTTAGCAGCGCCACTGCTTCCCTCGTGGCCGCGATAGTCTCCCTGATCATAGGCATCCGTGAATCGCTTGTGGCTCTTTTGCAGCACTCCTCGGCCAGTACCAATTGCTCGCCCGTCAAAGCCCTCGGACTGAGTATATCCGTACTGGTACGGTCCCTGTCGAGCTCCCGCGGGGGGTTGGCGCATGTCGACCGAAGTCTCGGAAGCACTGTTGAGATGCGTACCCTGTTGCAGATATTGGGGGATCGCATTTGGCCGCCTGTCTGCAGGGGCCAGGTTGTGATTCTGATTTTGAACAGGCGGGGTGGACACAGCCGTATCCAGTTGCTGGCCATCGTAGGCGTTGTCGAAGAAAGGTGTGCTGCCTCCGTGGGATGTGACGATTCGTCCTAGGTCAGCAGTGCGAGGGTTTTGAATGGGCAAGTCTTGTTCGGAAGGATGGGCGCTTCCATAATCCTTGGAAGCACCAAGAGACTTGAGAGAGAAGGAGGCGGGAAGAAGCGAGAAGCGCCGGCGCTCCTTTTTGTCAATGGAGTCCTGGGAGCCGTTGATGCTGCCGCTCGCCTTCTTTCCAAGACCAAGAGTAAAGGAACGACGAGATGCCTTGGAATCGATCGAAGGTCGCGAGCGAGGCTCGTCTCCCGCCGCCATGCCCGTGTTGGCCATGCTGATGGGGGGATACTTCTTGGCCTTTTCGGCGGGCTGTTCCGTCTTCTTTCCCTTGCGCCCAAACATGGATCCGCTGCGGCCCAAAAGCTTGGAGCCGATTTCTCCTATCGTGTTGGACCTCTTGTGTCCCTTTCCATCACTGCTCTTAGGCTCATGAAAGCCTGACATCCGCGCAAACTTGGGGGGAACGTTTGTGCTGGTTCGCCCTAGAGCATCATCCTCATTGGCATTGGATGGCTGCTGAATACGGCCTTGGACGTTGGTGTCTGCAATGGTAGGGGGGACGGGTTGACCATAATTGCCTCCAGACTGTAAGCCAAGAGAAGCGGCAGACTGCATAGAGTTGCCAGTACGGGGACGAGCAGTCGCCATGGGAACGCCAATGGCATAATTGTTGTCGGTAGCCGCGCGAACATCCCGCACGGGGCGCGATGGTTGAGGAATTCCGCTTGTCTGCGCCGTAGCTGGCCCCCTCTTTGACTGTGGACGTCTGTCGTCCAGCGACAAATCTTCTTGGGCTGTCTCGTAGTGGTGTCGAGAAGTTGGCCGAGCCTGGTGCCTGGACATTTCTTCAGAGCCACCACGTTGCGTCTGGGTGACGGGCGCAACGTATTCGACCTGGACGGTACGGCGCTTGGCGTCCTTTGATGTGCGCTGGGTGGTTTCGGGAGGGGAGTCGATCTTGCCGTGGGTCTTTGCCAGACCACCCACGACAGCGGACTGGGGAGACTTTTGCTTTGGCGCTTCGCGAACAGAGGCGCTCCTGGTAACCATGGGAGCCTCGGCATAGTCTGAGCCCGTGGCGCTGACGCTTTGAACTTCGGATGGCGAAGTGGTCGAGCTTGTGATGAACTCGACAACGTGAGCATACTCGCTCAGCCAACTGTGGCGGGCCACCTCGAACAAATCAGCTCGCTTTCTCGGGTTCGGTACGAGAATTCGCCTCAGGAGATCTCGGGCATGAGGCGTCACGTATTCGGGGAAAGTCAGTGGCGTCGAGACAATGTACTTGTACAAAAGGTTGATATTATCACCCTCTGGGTTAGCAGGATCGTCGTCAAAGGGCAGGTAGCCAGCAAGCATGGCGTACTGTTTGTTTCCAGACTCATTAGCGACCTGAAACGGGGGGAGATGCATCAGAAATTGAGCCTTTGACACTTACCAAGATGACGCCGCAGCTCCACACATCAACTTTTCTTCCGGTATACAGCGAATCGCTCACCACAAGCTCGGGCGCAGCATAGCAAGGGCTTCCGCAGCTCGTCTGCATCAAATCGCCCTTGCGCATACCGTTGGACTTGACCTTGTCGATGCCCAGCCTCTTGACATATTCACGGTCCGACAGATTAAGCTCTTCCTCCTCGGTCAACTCATCGTGGGGGTCAAATGTGTTGGCAAAGCCAAAGTCGGTGATGATGATGTTTCGGTTGCGATCCAGAAGCAAGTTTTCCAGCTTGAGGTCGCGATGGACGATGCCCTTCTTGTGGAGGTAGCCTACGCCGGAGACCAGCTGGGAGAAGAGACGCGCGCCGAGTTGTCTTTCAAATAACGATGATTCAAGATGTAATCAAAGAGCTCGCCTCCAGATGCATACTCGAGAATAATGCCAATGTATCTATCGGTTTCAACCATGTCTATCAATCGCACAATGTTGGGGTGGTGAATGCCGCGGAGAATGGTGACTTCGCGCTTAATCTTGGCCAACCGCGACGGGTTGTGGCCAACGGTATCTCGTTTGATAAGTTTGATGGCAACCTGTATATCTCTCATTAGCGTTGCACAGCTTCCCAGTACTGCGGAGGAGCGGGGGGGGGGGGCAAGCAAAACTCACCTGCACGTTGCTATCCTGCTTCCATCCCAGCTTGACTTTGCCAAACTCTCCCTCGCCAATAGTGTTTCCCAGGATGAAGTCGCCAAACTTTGTGGTTGCCTTGTTGTTGCGACTGTGGTCGTGTCGGCTTCGACCACCCCGTCGCTGCTCCTCGGAGCCTGCGTTCATGGATACAACGGGGGGAGGCGCCGCTGGATCGTCGTCGTGGTGGGATGAGTTGTGGTAGGCGGCGCTTCGGCCGTTTGCCTCTTCGCCGTTGGAAATGACCCGGTTTAGGCTTTCGCTGGCCTCACGCGAGGGCTTGGAGTTTGTTGCCGTCTGATGGGTGCGGATGGGGATGGGGATGGAAGAGTGAGCCTCGGCGGCATGGCTCGCCCGAGTGCTGGCGGGCTGGGCTGAGGCCGAATCCTGCGGCATGTGGTAACTCTGAGCCCTCTTGCTCCTGGCCTGGTCGGCGGCGCCGTTTGTGTCACCGCGAGAGGCGATGCGCGAGCCATCAGGCTGCGCACGGCGCGGTGAATTGTTCATCTTGTCGCTCGAGTGGGCGGGATTGTTGGACGAGGTTCGTGGAGGGGCGACGGGCGCAGTCGACAGGCGGTCAGCCCTCGAGTGCTGGTCGGCCGCACGAGTCGCGCTGGTGGGAATGCGGGAGTTTACAGGAGCGCTGGTGTCGGAAGCAACGGCGGCGCCTGGGCCGGTGGACTTGCGAGAGGGAGGACGCCTTGACGATGGTGGTGTTGATGCGCCCTGGGCATTGTGGATTTCCCGATTGGGGGAAGAGTGCGTCTGCGAGTACTGGCGGTTGGAGGCTGGCAGAGAAGACGACAACGCGGTTGGCTGGTGAGGAGGGGCCGTTTGGAGAGCAGCCGACGACATCCTTCCGCGTTGCTACGCGTGATGGCCGGCCCACTAGGGGTCAGGTTGACGGATGGCTGCGGAGACGGCGAGAGCAGCTGCGAGCGGCGTTGCTGTGGTTGTGAGGCCGTAGTCGATGTTTTTTTTTTTGATGGAATCCGAGAGCCGGGCAGCAGCGGATGAAGCCCGTTGTATCAACGATTGGAGAGGATGGGATGTACAATCTTGAACTCGCTCGTCAGCAAAACAAGGAAGAAGAAAAAGGATGGTCCAGCGGCATGCAACCTTGCAAGAAGCACGCAGCGGACGCTTGAGCCTCAGCAGCAGTAGCGGCTGGATGGTGTTGAATTAGAGAGGAGGATCGGAGAGTGAAAACGGGTCAAGAGCCAGACGGCGGCTGCTAGGTCATCCGCGAGGTGCCGTGCTAGAGAAAAACAAGGGCGGGTCAAAGAAATTGACGACGACGACAAAGGACGAGGGAAGCGCGTGTTGTAAGCGTTGAAGAGGCAATTGTAACGAGGCACTACTATTTCATGGCCCGGTTCGACGACGAAGACGACTTGGGGGTTTCTTTTTTTTTTCCTTCTTCTGGCGGTTGTTTCACAGACGAACGTCGTGGTCCAGCAGATGGCAGAAAAGCGAGTCCCCTGAGTGGGCAGGCCGTTCGGACGCGCGCAGGGCCAAGGGGGGAGCTGACAGGGTTGTGCAGCGTAGTGTAGCAGTAGGGCAGGATGAGCTCGGATTGGGTGCCTGTTTGGTCCTTGAATGTCCCCGTCTCTGGGCCCCGATGGATGGAGCTGGAGAGATTGATCAAGGCGAAGATGTTTTGGAGTTGTTGAGCAGTCGAGCGCTGTAGCGTTAGCGATTGAGGGCCCGGGCTGACCTGACCTGACCTGGGCTGACCTGGGCTGACCTGGGCTGATGGGCAACCTGACGAGGCCCGTTGCCACTGGCAGCTACCAAGGTGCAGCGGCTGTACTGTCCTCGTAGAGTTTTGGGGGTACCTACCTACCTACGAATGTACAGGTACAGCTCCAATTCAACGCTCATTGGTGTCAATCTGATCAACGTCAATGCCGAGATGAGGCAGGCATTACATGGTGGCAATATCGAATTGAACCATATAACTCTGGGTAATTTCGAAATCAACATCAATCAAACCTCGAAAATAAACAAACCTATAAGAGCCCCTACTAAACAAAAAAAACTACAGCAGCAGCAGCAGCAGCAGCACGTACACACACGTACACACGCACACACACCCTCGACGAGCACAGCCAATCTTGCGGTTGTGCCACAAAAGTAAGACCACCCACGCGCACTGGACTACGTACCTTACTGTTGAGTATTTACTGTACTGTACGAGTACACTGGCGCTCAAGGCCGCACAAGGAGATTGGAGGCGGCTCAGCAAAGGGCGGCCGAAGTTTGGAGCTGTCCAACCCGCCAAAGCGGCATGGCCAAGGGCTCAAGGACCAGCTTCGCGAAATTGATAGTGCAGCACGAGATTGAGACGTGGGCCTTTGTTCCGTTTGCCTGTACTGTACCTGTACCTGTACATCTGAGCAGGTCAATACCCCCCCCCCCGTGCCGTCCTCGGTGCGCTCTGCTCCAACGCCTTTTTCCATCCGCCGTCCGTCTCGAGTTGAAGCGCACAATCGTGGTCGAGATACCTGCCGCCGCACATGTCTGGCCGCGACGGTCGAGGTATCTGGCCCAGCCGAAACGCGCTAGGTAGATTTCGAGGGGGGGTCCCACGTCGTTCCTGCATGCATGTACTAGTATGTACAAATTACAAGCAGCATGCATGATTGACTGGCTGGGCGGGAGCGTCACGATGCGGATGCTGAGATGGAACCTCGCCCAAATTAGCTCTCACGCAGCAGCCGCGAACCCTGCCGGCATTGAAGGGGAGAGGGAGAGAAGGGGGAAAAAAGGGAAGGTTGGGTCGCTGTAACGGCATTGTTTTTACGTACCTACGTGAGCTGGTTTGTTTGGTACTTGATTGTACAGGTACTCACTCGTCCATGTAGTGCAGCACAGGACAAAGAAAGTATCAATGTTGATGTTGATGCAAACGAGGCAAATAACAACAACGAAGCACTTTCTCTTTTGTTTACATGCCTTGTCTAGCATCAATTGACAACTGATAGCCACGACGAACAGACACACAGACGGGCCCTGTTTCGCCCCCTCCATAGTCAGCATGGCCAAACCACGACATCATCGTCACCACTACGAGTATGACCTGCTCTTCCCGTCCGTCCCTTGCTTACAGTACTTGCTACTCGTACTTACCACTAGGTTGTTAATGGCACTTGTACTGTACGAGTACGGGCTCCCTAGACGAGGCTGGCTGGATGCTATTTCCATTTATTTTCCTTCGGTGACGCCGCAAACCACCTCAACCGGTTGGCCTCGACGCAAGGGGGACCCCCGTAGCGCAACCGCGGGATCCATGCAGCCCTTTTTCCATGTCCCGCATAGTACCCAAGGTACGTAACATATCTCGTACATGTTGCTTGCACATGCACGACTATAGCAACAAGCAAACAAACAAACAAGTAAACAAGGGCGAAATGTCGCTTGCACTGGTCATTGAGCATCGATGAGGAGCAAGAGATGAAAGGAGCCAAAACGCGGGCAAACTAGCACCTCGACACCACCGCCGTAGCCCGCGCTTGCACTGTAATATTACTCGCAACAACGCTCATCTACGAGCACACAGACGGAGACGGGAGCTTGAACCGCGTCGTTTCCCTCTCCCTCGCTTCCTCTACACACCCCGGCAAAGGCCTGCTGGGAGGAAAATGCGGGCGGCTAGTACGAGGATGAGAGGCCCCAATCTCGATCCCGGCTGTGAGATTGCGATGCTGCGCGCTTTTGACCCCATGCCGAAATCATTAGGTAGTCTTGCACCAATCTCGCCACGCAAAATCATATGATTTGCTTTTTTTATGGATGTTATTTATTGTTTTCCCGCCCGAGGCGGTCGATGACCTGCGGCCGATTTCTGGTGAATTCGGTCTATCGGGTTTTCAATCTGCCTAGATGGCTTGGATTTCCCATTGTATGAGCATTGATAGACGGCCTGTCCCGTTAAGATGAAGTATACGGAGGAGTGCCTACATGTAGTCACTGGTAATTCCAACAGACAGACACTAACACGCAGCACATGCTCAATATCGGCTCGCCATCACAAATCACCAATTGAAGAGGGAAATATGATGAACTTTACCCCGTACTGTATGTACAGTGTCTCAGCCAAGTCCAGCCCCAATACAAATGTCCAATGACCCATCATTACGCTTTCTGTACCTGCATGACCGATGCTACCCTGTTGTTGTTTTTTTGGTGTTTACGTTTACATGCAGCTACCCTATTTCTAGTACTTCAACCCAGCATGAAGCATTGAAACCTTATTGCACCTTGACCTACTCAATCTGTCCAAGCTGGTGTTATATCATCATTCATTTGCCCTTCCGGTCCGGGCCACAACATACGAGCCCAAATATCCCGCTTTGCCCCCTTTGCAAAGGCGGCACCCGAGACAAAACCTCACCCGTCGTGAAACCTGGTGCCACATGCCCAATTTCCACACTCTCTCGTAAAACAATGTTTCGTCGTAATAATGCGCATGAAACACGCACACACACACTTTTTTCTTATTCTTTTTTTTGGCCCTTTTCCTGTTCGATACAACGCCAACAAAAGTACTTGTGCTGCTACATAAATAAAAAAAACAGCCCGCCGTCAGGATCCTGTAGATCCACCGCATTGTTTGTGGCGCGCTCTCGTTGAGATCGCATAGAGGCCGGAAATGAGCGACTTGAGCTCGGTCGAGTTAAAATAGCTTCATCTTAACCCGCAGTGGCCCATCCTTTGTTCGCAATGGATTACGGACTAGAGACCGAGTGCACAACGGCGCCAGTTTGGTGAGCTAGAGATAGTAGCAAATAGCAGCTGCCGGATACTACGGTGCAGGTCGGTCACGGTGAGTGGTGGCATGCATTTACGATTCCCACAGCTGGGATGGTGGATGACCCATGATATTAAATCTTCGATTCGCATCTGTGCATCCAAATGAAATCGCCTGACTAGATACTGCAAGATACCCGTCCATCTAATTAGCGCGCCAAGTTTGCCAGCCAGCTCGCCATTCAACTGGTGTCTTGCACGGAAAGCCTTTGGCTTCATCAAGGGCATTCCCGCCCAATCAGGGGCATTGAGACATCCTTGGTCTATACCCAATGGAGACAATAACAATGCTTTTGTGTTTCTTTCCAAGGGATGTTTCCTCCGTGGTGTCTTGGATTCCTGCCGGTACGGCCATGGAAGCGCCTAGGGGGTGAACAGATGCTCCATCGGCAGCGAGAGCGTTGCATCCGGTTCCTGAACCACACTAGCAAACGACATATTATGTGCATGTCATCATGGAAACATCCACTGGTAACCACATCTGTCATCTTTGTTCCATCGTCTTTCCTAAATTTTACTCCCGCTTCATGAGGATTTTATAGCTTAATCGATATGTCGTAGATATCTAGCAGTACCGCAACACCCGTGACCGTTGCCGTGTAAGCCAAGAGAACGCCCATGGCCACAACCGGCGTCGCATCCAACGTTGGGATAGTCATATTGACCAGGCCCGTCAGCAGGTTGGCAATGAGGAACACTGCCAGGCCGTTGCGATTATACGCCTTCAACACGAAGCTCGTGGAGACCTCATACGCCTCCTTCTCGGATCGCGCGTCGACCGCGTTGTAAAATGCGGGGAAGAAGATGGTATCAATGACACAAAAGGCCAGAATCTGCCAGCAGTTGAACGCCGCCACCCAGAGAACATAGGGCAGGTTGGCCAGCCGGCGCGAGACGGTCAACCCAAGCCCAAAGTTGTAGCTGGTGACAATGGTGTACAGCACGGTCCAGATTCCGGCCCAGACCGCAATCGTCATGAGAAGAGTATTCCTCTGCATGCCCGCGGTCGAGTGGCTGCTTGATGTGATGTTCCGGGGAATGATGAACTTGCCGAGATCTTGCCCGGCAAGAAAGATGGCAAGATAGCCGATGAAGCTAAAGATGCCCTCCCGGTTCATGGAGATGAGATCGACTCTTGGAGCCGTGAGAACAAATGCTTTGAGAGCCGTATTCTCGAGCAGAGCCTGGTATGTCCCCACGAGAAGCAGAGCGAGTGCGGCGTGCGAGGGAATGATATCAAAGATGGCCTGGAAGATGGCCACAAATGGGGGGAGAAACCCAAGAGTGAAGAAGAAATTCCAATGGACGCCATACTCCGAAACATGCTCGGCATACTCGAGCCCTTTGACGCTGAGAAGGCGGATGAAGCCGAGAACCAGGAGTGGGATGGAATGACGTATCGACTGAAGCAGGCGAGTGGCCAACGGGACTCGGCGACCCGAGGCTCGTTCTTTGAGAACCGGACGAGCTGCAACAATGCCGGCGGAGAAGACAAAGGAGCCAACACCCATATCCATGAGGGACGTGCCCCAGGTTTCCACCTTGGCAAACCGCCGTGGGAAGAGCCGGAAATCCACGGCAAGAATCGCAACGACGGTGGTGATCATCATGTAGCCGCGGTACGTCGTGAGAAAGGGCTTGATGCTAAGAGCCGCAAGAGGCCCTGCGGCAACCTTGGACTGGGCGTTTGGCGGAAGCCTGGGCTTCTTCTTTGAACCCGCGGTGGATGAAGGCAGAAGCCATATCAAAAAGGCCGGCGCCAGCAGAAGCAGATTCAGCAAGACGGGCGAGTCGGAATAAAGGGTAGTGGCCAGCAGGAACGTGCCGACGGTGAGTGAGAAGTCGACGACAAACCCAAGAACCGAGTACGGCTTGAAGAAGGACTGCCGGGCCTGGAGTACAGACCACAGAAGAACGGCTGCCTGGGCATCCGAGGTTAGCATCTACAGGGTCTCGAATCATTGGAATGAAGCCAGCGCAACTCACGGGCGCGACGAGTGTCACGTAGCCGATCTCCGAGACGGAGCCTCCCGCCAAATTGGACACGAAGTCTTCTTTGCGCTGCTTGTAGCTCGCCGCATTAGACATTATGGCGTATTTTGTTTATGCTTTTTTGGACTTTAGAAAATAAAAACGACCTATCGCATGATGGCTGAATGACGATGACGATGAAACGAAAAAAAAAAGGAAAACCCTCCAAGCAGCCCGAGCGTTTTTGACGTCTTGTTTCTTTGACGGCTTTTTTGGTGAGCTGTCAAGCTGGCCTGGTGAGTGATGGCCAATCAGTTTGCGCTTCGTGGACAGTTTGGCACCCATGACGGGCCATCACGTGCGCGACACCATCAGTCATCCTATCAAAGGCCGGCCAGATGAATGACGATGCTTCCTTTGACAAACCAACAATGAGACGCTATGGAACAAAAAACAACAATTGAAAAAGACAAAAAAGCAGTATTGGAAACTTTTTTTTCACGTTCTAGAACTTACTCACAGGAATGGCATTGTTTCTCGTTTCTTTGTTCTCCTTGTTGGCATGGCGCAGTTGTCAACCGTGCGTCTTTTGTCACAAGCCAGCGTCACCAACGATGGAATCAAAGCGCAGCCGCCACGTCAGTTCCTTTGATCCTTTGTGATGTAGAAAAAAAGAAAACAAGACAACAGAATCCGTGCATAAAGGGGAATGCGGGCTTGATATTGCTGTTGGTGTAGACGGGGCGTAAATCAAAACAAATCGCGTCGTTGCAGCGTCAAAGCCGGATGATACCTAATGAGCAATCAGTAAAAGGGGCTGGGCCATTGTGATATAACTCGAAAGATATCCCGAAAGATTGTACTCGCATTGTAGTCCATGCTTCATTGCTATTTCTGGGTTTATACATTCAGCACAGATTTGTTCACCGCTGAAACGTTTACTCACTCGCCTTCATCATGTCCTCCTCAAGAAACCGCCGTCAGCGTCGCCCCATCATCGAACCCATCCAAACGGGGCACGCAAATCTCCTGTACAGGTCACAGATATTCTCTAGGCGGAGACTCAGCCCTTTGTCGGGAGTCGTCTCAACAGAGGTCGCCTCTCTCGACTCAGTCGTGTCCGGTGTTTGCCGCACGAGGAGGGAGATGCGGTTCGTCGAGAAGCAGGCTCTGCACAGGTTGCATATACCGGGAACCGCACCCAATGTGACGAGACACGCAAATGTAGGCTTTGATCCTACCTACTTTGGGCCATGCGTTCGGCGGCCATCGATTGCCGTCGAGGGGCCTTCTTCTGCAAGGGGTCATCGTCACGTTCCTGCAAGTCGGGGCGACATGTCGTTGCCATGTTCGCCCACGACTCTTCGCATGTCGCTCTCTGTCACTCTGTCAGCCAACTACACGCCGACATCTCCCTCTTGTGAATCCGATCTTCGACGGAGGCAGCTTGCGGATATTCAACGATCACGCCTAGAGCTCTGGCAGCAGGGAACCCGGAGATTTGGCCGTCTCGAAGACGCAGACGTATTCGTCAGGCCGCTGCCACTTGGAAAATTCCATGAGAACATCAGATCGCCGTCGAGAGATCCAGGCTCGCCATTCACTGTGTCTCCTTCTTCCCCCTTGCCATCTCCTGCCTTGCCGTCTCCTGTCTTGTCATCTCCCACTTTGACAACATCGAGGCGGCTGTCTGTTCGAGCCATTATCCATTCAAAGTCACACTCGCCCATTGGCCTGAAGCGTGAATTTGACCTGGATGCCTTGAGAGCAACGATTCCGGATCCTCTGCCCTCCCCTCGGTCGCCCAACTTCAATCCCGAGGCACTCTTGTCCATCTTGGAGCCCTTGAACAGAAAACGCAGGGCGTCTTATCCTTCAGACTCGGACTCCACCAATGCAAGCAATAACAAAAACGATAATGAGGATGGGGAAGAAGCGGGCGATGGAGACGCAGAAATGACTACAGAAACTGCGGCTTCTCCTCAACCCTGTGAGAGTCCAAGAGTCTCAGCTCAACCTACTGCTGTGCCCATCAGTGAGTGTCCTCTCTTTCCCTACGGTTCATACTCGCAACGAGCTTCAACTAACCAAAGACGCAGATGCTCAATACGCACGGGCACAGCTACCAGTGTTGGCCGCCATCATCATGTCAGATCGAGTGCGGCGAGGAGATACGATTGAGCTGGTATGGCCTGAGACGGTAGCATACGTCTATACCGGAGAGGCGCAGCTTCTTACGGAGCAGACCAAGGAGAATATCCTATATCTGGGTGGCAAGATTTAAAAGGAGGTAGACGTTTGGGCAGCAACTGAGGGTACATATCACAAAAGCAATTTTTTTCTTCTCTACTGGATACTTCTTAGACTTACTCTTGTTTCATTGAATGGCGAAAAGTTCAACCAAGTCACAATTTTTTTAAACTCCCTAGCTTTATAAATTGACTCATTTTTCCCTTGTCAAATACACTCCTTGTTACTTGCTCCTCTTTGTGGTGATGCTAGTCAACCATCTCAATCTTGGGCAGTCTCGCTCAACTTTCTTCGGGAAGCATACCAGAATGGACCATCTCGCCCGCTCTCTTGTCACATTCATTCGTACGACTATGCCCTCGGGGCAGCCGACATACACGTCAGCGTCTTGAACTTGATGACATTCGACTACACATACATGACACATTATGCACACATGTATGCTGGTTGACGCCTTGAAAAAAAAACCAACAGGTCACAAGCATCCATACAAAAGTATATTCGCCATCACCACGCGTCTCCGTGTTCTCGTTATTCACAATATGACTATTCACATAAACACTGCCACAGGCACTCCGTCAACCAGTAATACTCTGCAAACACATGACCATGACCAATCCTGCTCTTTCATCATTGACACATCACTTCACCTGCCATCGAAAACCAATAGAAGAAGAAGAAGAAAAAAAAGAGGGCGCCACCCGAGCAGCACACCCCCCATCCAATCATCTCAGCTCATCGTGTTATTTTTTTCTTCCCCGGTAGGGCTGGCCATCCCCCCCCTTTCACCGATACGATACGATACAGCCCACCTTTCTTCTCTCTCAGCTGAGAGCACATCGCCGCATGAGAAACATGCAAAGCACGAGGTGGCGAAACCACAGCAGCCATCTCTAGCTCTTACATAACCCATTGGGGCTAAATCTTTGCGGCCGTTTGCGTAGCGCGCCCTCTTGAATTACGAAATACGGAAGGGGGGCATCCCGGTTGCCCCAAGTTGACAGATCATCCATCGATAGCCGGATCTCCCGTCGTCATTTTGCAAGTCCCAATGGCTGTGGGTGACGCAGACGGATGGTGGATGTCATTGGCGCGGCGGGTGTTGTTTCTCCTTTGTTGACAGGGCTGAGGGGAGGCGTTACACACACACACTCACACACTCATACTCACACTCACCTAGAGGAAGGCTGTTACTATAGTAGTTGATGTGGTCACCAGCCATGTGTTACGATACTTGTCTAGCTCAATCGAAACAGGGAAACGGACAATGGTTAAGCTGAGAGGGGGACGAACATTCTTTGTTTGGTCTTTTGAATGCCTCGGGATACAACACGGCCGGCTAATGTGAGAAGAAAAAAACAAGATGAGTCAAGTGGTCTAGCTCTTAGTCGTGTGCCCTTTTTGCCGGCAAGTCATGTATGTACATGGGACAGACACAGCCTGCAAGGACAACGAGCAATCGCAATGCCAGCAGCAGTTTGCGAAATGACAAGAGACGACGCCGTCCATGACACGTAGGTTCATCCAAGACGGGCAACGCAGAATGCAAAGCGCAGCAGAGCGTCCGATGCAATCTGGAGCTGGCAGACCAATCCGTACGAGTATGCATGCATGCTTGATGCCGGATTCCAACATTTCGGCATCACGACGGCTCTCTCTCTCCCTTGTTTCACGCCCCCTCCATCTCCATCCCCCCATCGCGAGTCCCCTCTCCTCATCTTGGGATCATGGCCCCCACTGCTCGAGGCTAGCTCGGCTGGTTATGCACAGAATGCCGTCTAGGCAATGCACACGCCCTCTTCCGGGCAAATCCTCCATCATGATGGCCACGATCCATGAGCGGCCAGCAAGCCAACGCCTCACCTGAAAGGCGATAAGCCCCGACCTTGGCCTCGTCGACGTAAGGGGGTAAGAGGAAGAGGAAGAGGAAGAGGAGGAGGAGGGGGGAGTGGAGATGACTCTCTTGTCCTCTCCCACGCCATGTCCACTCAGCTACTCTGGGCTTTGCCATGCTCGACTTGTACAACACTCGTACACACACGAATGCCCACTGCAAAGCATGCTTGCTGCGGCCGGCTGGGGTCGCATTGTAGTGTAGCTGGCAAAGGGGGAAAAGGCATCAGGAGATGGATGCTGCAAACGCAAGCGAGGAGCTGTCACCAGGGCCATGTCACTGGCTGGTCAATTGAGATGGGATTCTCCCCTCTCTCCTCTGCGTCAACGAACAGCTGCAACTCGACAATCGAACGTCTCGACAACACACACAGCCCGTCAAGCAACACGAACCCGGGATTGGTGGGTATCCGTCCATGTATGTACATACAATGCCTGGCAGTTGAGGGCCTGCCACATGTATGCTAGCCCCGTGGTTCTGCGGCGCCGGTGGAAGCCAAGGCAAAGCTTACAAGGGCACTCTATCTTGCCTATGTAGATGCATTGACGCTTCTTCGATGCCGCTCGTCCCCTGTACTATCCTCGTACTCGTTACGTGGACAAGCAAGCAAAATCACTGCCGCGCCTTCTGCTGCCACCTGCAGCTTTCGGCCTTGGCTCAGCTTGCGCTGTAGGTACGTGTAAGCATCAATGCCCTCGACTCCGTATCAGTCCGTCCGTTTTACGCCGTCAGCTTAGCAAGCAAGCCGGACCATTGTGCGTTTACTGTACAGTACAGGAGACGGTTTTAGTCCCGCAGTGTCTTTCCCTCTTTTCCCCCCGTGTTTGCATGGTTGAGCCGACTGCGGAGATAAACAACAGACTTGCTGCGATGCGATGCGATGCGATACGATTGGGCTCCCCCTTGTGTGGATTCGCAAAATGGAGCTCTCTCTCAGTTTCCCTCCTCTTTCTGCCTGCCTGCCTGCCTGCAACATTGTGATTATCTGGGGAGAAAGCCCGCCAAACTGCCGCTACCGCAAAAAGAGGACCGCGAAAAACAATCGGAGGGGGAGTCGCTCGGAGGGACGCCGTATCGGGGGGTCAAGGGCCGAAGCGTCGCGAGGGTTTCTGGCCAAGGCAGTTTAGTTGCTGGCTATGGCGGTTATGGACGGTGGCACGGCATGGCGTCGCAGTTGGCACCATGATGCGATTTCTCCCCCATCGGTCCATGTTGACGCAGTTTTTTTTTTTTTTGGTTGTTGGTTCCCGTGAAGATTTTTTTCGTCAGTTTCTCGCTTCAACGCCCGCTTTGGCCAGAATCAAGGAATGTCGCCAAGGGATTTTTATTCACTGTGCGAGTCATGTCGTTGCAAGTTGAAAAATGGCTTGGTCTGGCACGTTAGCCTTCCGGACGGACCGGCTCGTCGGACACCGTTTGCTCGACGGTTCCAAAGTTTCTTGCCTTTGACAGTTTTCAACTGTGCGAGGGCTTGCGGGTTGTGCACTTGCAGCCAATGAAGGGACCCGGCGTGGCTCGTGAGACAAGAGACAACAACGCCACAGCAGGAATAGGCAATCAAGCTGCGTGCTCTGTATCATCCATACGAAGAAAAAAGGCAGGAAAAAAAAGAAAAAAGACATAAAAGATTGCCATTGGACAGCATCGTGCAGGGTAGGCGGGCACGCCAAAGCAAGTGGCCCTGCGCGCGAGAGAAAAAAACAACAACTTGTGCGCCGTTTTGGCGTCTCGACGACTCACTCAACGGCCTAGGCTGCAACAAGAGCCGTGCAGACGAATTTCTGACCTGTCGGCTACAGATGCAGCCGCATCCAGCTTAGCTGGCAGTACATGAGCAGCTACTCCGGAGATACTTGTGGCGCTCAGCATCAGTACGCGCACGGGTACAAGGCCGGAGTCGACTCTTTGCAGTCCGGTAATATTATTAGCCCAAGGGCAGCAACAACGCACCAGGCAAGGCACAGGACAGGCACAAGCACAAGCACAAGCATCATGTATCATGTATGCGACGCATTTCAGGCCTTGTACACGTAGCCAAAGCCCGCCTCACGTCCTTGCTTCCCGACTTCCCCCACCAAGCGCGCAAGCGACGACCAAACCATGGAGCCAAGACGCAATCGCCGGCCCTTCGTGGGGGGAGAGAGAGAGATTGGGCTAGCTGAAGCCGAGACCTCCACAGACCTGCTGCGTTGTTCTGCCCTGGATCTGCTTACTGGGACACGTTTGATGCCGTGCAGGCTGCTGTGCTGTGCTGTGCTGTGCTGTGCTGTGCCGTACGAAAGGAGCGAGCGAAAGCGAGATGCGATGCGATTTGATGCCAATGCACCCACATGCCAAAGAGTGCTGTGCCTGGTTCCAAGCATGTGTCGACGGCTTCAATGGTCAAAGCACCAAGGTCTGGCCATCTTCTCGGCGCTGTTGGTCGTAGGTGGGTGTATGTATGTGTGACAGCCCAGATGGCATGCATTATCCCGAGCAGCGCTCTACACTACGTCGTCTTTGCTTCGTTGGACCCTTAATTTGTGACTCCGAACGGATGTTGATTGACGTGGGGCCTGGCCAGCTATCTCTTTTCTTCTCGTCGCTTTTGCCTCCAACGGCCATGGACAAAGAGAATGGAAGCCATGCCTCTCCGAGCAGACAAACCCGGCTCGGATGGTCAAAGGAGCGCCGCCAAGGCCAGCCACGCTGCTAACCACTCGCGCCTCTCTCCGCATTTCATTTCGCAGCCATTTCTGTTTTTGAAATGTCCGCCTCATGGGGGGTTTTTTTTTTTTGCTTTTTGCCGCCCACTCGCTTACTGCCGCAAGCCAGCCGCCCGCCCGCAAAAAGAAACGTCTTAGCCTGAAAAAAAAACCAACAAATGATGAATGAGTATTTTGCGTGACCTCGTGCTCCTGTCGTGCCACGAGTTGGTGGCGGCGGCAAGTGGTGCATCATGGAGCTGCATATTGATGGATCAAATCAAAATGTCAAGGCCCTTTTCGGGGTCGCTGTGGATTACTAAAAAGGGCTGGGCCCTGCAGATTGGCCAATCTCAGCGCACCCTTAGCTTCCGGACCCAGGAAAACCAGCAGCATGCAAGCGCCGAACCCGAGCAAAATACGCGCACAAGGCCATCGACAGGACACCTGGATGAGCCGACGACGTTGCACAATCCCAAGCACAGCAATTCACTGTTGGATGCGACTTGGTCTTCGGCCAAACCACCCCGAAACGCCCCAATTGCTCCGAACTTGTCGCCGCCTCTCGCACTATTTGCGGACGGCCAGCCCCCTCTGGGCAGCCGCAATGTCCCGTGTCTGCCCGGCCGTGTGGATATCCGAGAAGGGGTGGCTACATGTAGTCGTGCAGCCTCATCGGACGCTGCAAATCGCAGAGTGACGCTCGCCCTGTCGGGGGGGTTGACTCGAGCGACGATGTGCAGTGTCTCAGCCTCAGATCCGATCTTAGGGTGAGGGAGAAGAAGGGAAATCAGAAAAGATATCCATCCATCCATCCATTGAGTGCTCGTACTCGCAGTTGGCGCCCCGTCTCCATGGATGACCCCTGATTCCTGGTGATGCGTCGTCGATGGAAGACGGAGGAATAGAATGGTCGCTAATGTAAGACATCGTTAGGACCAAACAATCCCCTCATCACAAGCACAAAGCGCTTCAGCTCATGGAGACGGCGCGACCCCCAGCGGCCGCCAGCAGCGCACAAGCCAATATGGGGTGCGGAGCCGCTTCTGCTCGCCGTGTCTCACCGTTCGTCTCCATATTCTGCCCTATTACAGACGCTTGGCCAGCTAGGTGTGGACTAGGTCTAGCACTGGGCTGTATATATTGCACGTATATACGAGTATACATGGTGCTAGGCAGCATGTACTGTATTCACCAGGTACCTTGGGGGAGGGGAGGATCCTAGTGCGTGTATCGGCCGGTACTCGTCACATCATGATCATCAGCGACGCGCGCGAGCTCGGCCCCAGCGGGCACATCAATGGGTCTCGCGTTCGGCACGAAATAGCTCCAAATAGGGCCTCAGATCAGCCCCATTCGGTAGCCTTGGTCGGTAGACGGGTCAGCCTGGCGCCATGACGCTGGATCGCACAGCCTCCTTGCCTGTCCAGACGGGCCTCACACCAGTGCCAAATTGGTCCCAAGCCTCTTCACTTGGACTCAGCAGCACGACACCAGCTCACATCAGAATCCCTTCAAGTCCAGTGACCACGGGTTCATGTGGCTAGCCGCCACAAGGCCGACGAGAGGGAGGGGGGCTGGCTGGGCTGGGCTGGCTGGCTGTATGGATTCCTCTTTGGGCTGTCTGCTCGCCCTGTCTCGCCCGCCAGCTCGACCAAGGCTGCCAGATGACCTGGCTCTTCGCTTCCTTGCCGGCAAATAAGGGGAGATTTGCCCTGCACATCATCGCCCCAGGTTTGACGTTACAACGCGGGCACGGTCAAACGAGAGAAGTCCACTTTAAGAGGGCGTTTGTTGTCTCTTTTGGCAGGCAACGGCCGTCGAGGGTGACGTGAAGGAATGGGCGTCCTCGTACATATACACGGCCGACCGATGTCTATGTATAGCACTTGATATATCAGCCGTCACTCGCATCCCCCAATCTAATCTGCCTGGACTTGGACTCGTACCTCAGCGCGTACATGCGACAAGGCTGCTGGCGTTTCTGACGAGAGGGAATCGCCTCTGCTCATTGGGCGCTGCACAACGACGGCCATGGGGCCCAGCCATTGGCAAACAGGACCGTCCCCTCGTCCTTCTCCACCGCGTTAGCTTGGACCTGCGTCTGCATGCTGCATGGTTGACGGAAAGCGGTTTGGCGTCTCAGAGATGCGAGGGCCAGGCTACCAACGAGACTAGCAGAAGGGGGGGGGGGGAGGGTGGTTGCATCGCAGCACATCGCATCGCATCGCATCGCATCGCATGACGGTCTCCACGTTTCTCGTCCGGTCTGCCTATCCAAGCGACCTGGATGCCGAACAGCGCACAGCTTCATCTCTGCTCCCCTATTACTTACATTAACCACGCAATCCTTCGAGGCCAATGGCAGCCCGCGCGGGCCCAGAACCATGCAATGCAAGGTACACGTAGGATGTTGTGTTGAAAGAGGTTCAAAATGCCCCCCCCCCCTCGGTTTGCACACAGCGCAGTGACTTGCATGTACTTGTGGTACTTGCGCTGATCAGCCACCCCACTTGCCCCTCAGCCTTTTCTGCACACCCCTCCCAGCCTGTTGATTATCTTCTTACTTGCACTTGCACTTCCCCTCCAATCCCCACCGGTCCAAATGTCAACGACTGACTTGTCGACTGGAGCGGATTACACAAAGCGAGAGCAATTTAAATTAAAAAAAAAAAAAGGACAGCAAATAACGGCAGATGCACTCTCACGCACCAATCATGCGTGCGACCCCCTCAGCCCCCCCCCGATTATCTCCCCCCAGCTTCCACCGGCTGCGAAAAAATAGATGAGCCGAAGGGCCGACGGGGCCGTCGTGATCGATGATCCCGGCTTCGAATTCCCACGGCCGGCTATTGCAGATACCAAGGGGGGGGCCGCCGATCAACAGCCATTTTAGCCCAGCAGGCCATTTTGCACATCAACGTCCCAATTGAGGCCCCGTCGAGCCTACGCCGGAGCTGCTAGCCCCAGCTGCTAGCAACCAAGCCGTCGTCCCTTATCGACGCTATAGCCTTCGCGTAGCCGATGTGAGCTCTCACTTTCAACTGGGACTATTTCCTCATTCCCAATCCTGATCCTACATGATAGCGGCCTGTATGTACGACGACCATCACGAGCTCACCGGAAAATCCAGCGCCACCGCAAAGGCACCATGTCACCTTGTTACTAACCCTGTGCATCATCTCATCTACTCTCTTCCTCCATCCTCTCTCTCTCACCATCCGTCTTGCGCCCCCCCCCCCTCCCCTCTTTCTCTCCCTCCCCATGACCCCAAAGACGCACAGCCCTGGCCCTCCTTTTGCTTCCAGCCAAGCGGATTCTTCCTTGGCTGCTGTCGTGTAATTCCCCCCATGCCATACCATCGAGATCTCCGCACATGCAAGAATTACATTGCCTTGCCTTGCCTTACATGCTTCCCCCTCCCCCTTGCTATGTAGCTGATGACAAGATTCCTTTTGCCTGCCATGCCTACCTATCAAATCCGCCGCCCGATACTCTTCACCCCCCCGTCACTACATGTCGTGCAACTTCAGCACTGCAGCCACAATCGCATACGTAGTAGCACCTCATTTGATCTGCGTCGCACCGCAACTGCACCTCTCAGCGTAAGCCCTTTTGTGTTTCGAATGGGAACCTCCGAAAGAGGCATGCCGTGTCTTTTTTTTTTTGCTTCCCTTCGCCTTTTCGGCATTCGTATTCTTCTTTTTTTTTTCAGTCTGTCAATTGCTACCTACCTATATACATTACACATCATAAATTGCTCCCCCCCTCCATCACATGCCATTCCTCCCGGGTCTGATTTGCCTTGGTATAAGCCAAAAAACTCCACACCTCGTCCCATCTCACCTCCCTCGTGCCTTGGGTTGGGAATTGCGTGGCCCCGGCCTTGCAGACGTGTATCATTGCTATGGATGCCAAGTTTTCCACATCATCAATCATTTTTGTTCCCAATAATTCGTCTTTTTTTTTTACTTAAAGATTAGCCTGTCATCTGGGCGTCCAATGGTGGCGTCCAATGGCAGTACACCGTCTGCACCCGTCATCGGACCAATTGGCGTCTAGCAAGTGAGACAGGGCAAACCTAAATTGCCATGCGTTTGGACGGAAAGCCCATGTGTCACCTTGTCAACGGTTCCAAAGACGTCTCACTGCCACGCGGATGCCACAAATCACAAAAGTGTACATGTTACCCACACGGCTGGACTCGGGGCTTGCCAGAGAAATCACCAATTCTATCACCTATAGTAGGTAGTTCCGTAGAGAGAGAGATATGTTTTCCCAACGACCAAAAAAGTCATGTCGTGTTCAATGCCATTCTGTGTGATATGCTAATCCGGGCGACTTTCATCTTTTATTTTGTGAATCCCGTCCTGTCCCTCCCGTTCCCCAATGTCCGTTGAGATGAGAAAAGAAGAGGAAATCATAGTAGTAAAAAAGAAAACAAAGAAAAGAAGAAAAAGGGACAGTCTAAGCAATCAACGCCTGATGGGTCAAATCTCAACGCCACCTGTTGTCAACAGCCATGAAAGTCCCCCCTGGCGTGCCCTGGTGATCACAAACACCACGCAGCCCCTAGAAACCAAGCCAAAGATTTCCATCCGTTCCGTCCATTCCGTCCCAGATCCCGTCCCATATGTTCCAATTGTGCAGGCAGGCCCATTATTCTGCTGCAGTGTCCATCCCGCCGTGGCGCGCAATTTGTTTGTTTCCACCCGGCCCTGAACAGCCCATAAAATAAAATAAAAAAAAGAACAAGGCATACCTTATTTACCATGCCTGAAAAAAAATCATGATGGAAGGGAATCAAACCCAAGATCCCGTGAAACATGTCATTTCTCGTAGCTCGCATAAAATCAAATCCCCCTCAACTGGACAAGCAAGCCAGGAGGGGGAAATGGGTCCTTTTGGCATAAGAATAAAAAAAAAAGGACGACTCAAAAAGTAGTGGAAGAAGCAAATATATATAAAAGTAAAAGGGGGGAGGTTGTTCATAAACTTCATTACTCGGAAGTGTTGCTGAATAGCATCGAGTGTGGCTGGTCGTGGTTATGTTGCACGTCAAAGTCCTCTTGCTTTTCGGAGGCGACCCTAATGGGGTTGTAGGAGGTGCTGGAATCGTAGGCAGCGTATCCACGCTTTTCCCACGCCGAATCCTGCTCGGTCCGCGTCTGCGTCTGTCGTCCCTTCTGACGGACGTTGTAGCGGATGAGCGAGGTAGCACCAGGAGGAGTCGTCAATACCTTTGATGGTCGTGGCGCCGGCGCGAGCCGCTGCGCATCATTTGCATCGCCGTCAGCTCGACTACCCCAAGACGTCTGGAGATGAGCGTGTTAGTCACGTCGCTTCTTCTTCTTTTCCCCAGGACAGGGCAGGGCGGGAGTACTAACCATGTTGAGAGTAAAGAGGGCATAGAGCTTAATGAGCCCGTGAAAGTATCCAAAGACAATGGAAATGGGAACAAAGACGACGTCGCTGGGGTTTCGCAACAAAAGTCCCATGAGCTTGACAAACTTGGTAAAGGCAAACATGAAGATGAACTGGGCCCAAAAGGCATAGTGTCGGTACTGCAGATTCCACTCGGCCGTCGCCCACCAGCACGAGGCAAGCAGAAGCGGGTCGACGACGAAGGCGATGGAGGTAAAGGTCGCCAAGTGGAGGGCGTAGGTGCACCAGGGCTGCTGTCTGCCATTCCCAAGTCATGTTCGTTAGTACGCTGACGCTACTTTAGTCGGCTCGACAAGATGCAACTCACCTCCACACGTGCCGCTCCTTGACCAGGCTGGTCCAGTTGCTTCGCCAGTTGCTGCGCGCCCAGCGGGAGCACTGATAGAGGAACTTGGGGCCGTTCTCCAGCGTCGTCTCAATCTCGCACTCGCGCTCGTACTGGATCCAGGTCTTCCACTGGTGGCTCACCAGCCATCGCGTGACAAAGTTGTCGTCGTCAGCATTCAGTATCCACTTTCTCCACTTCTCCGTCTTGAAGCCATCGAGGAAGTCGTGGCTCTTGAGGATGGACGATCGGTACGCGCCAGTGCGGCCGGACATGCAAGACGTGCCGCCGTCCATGTTGTGCGTGGCCGAGATCTCAAAGTTGCGGCGCTCAATGTAGGCGGCGCCCAGCCAGTTCCAGATGCGCACCGACCAGGGCGCCGTCCACTCGCGCTTGACTCGCTGGCAGGTGCCGACGCCGCCCATCTTGGGGTCCTCAAAGGGGGCCAGGATCCAGGGCATCAGCGTCGACGGCCACGAGACGTCGTCGTCGGCCATGATGGTGATGGGCGTCTCGACGCTGGGCAGGGCCTCGCAGACCTGGAGGCGCTTGTTGGCAATGGGCGTGTGCATGACGCGGACCTTGGGGTAGTTGAGCGACCTGGCCAGCTCGTCGAGGGCCTTGCGCTTGTCGTGGGTGGTGACAAGAATCAGCTCGGCAGGCTTGCAGGCCAGGATGCTCTGCAGCGACGGGCGGAGCTCCTCAAACACATTATGAATGGTGGGAATGATGACCGTGACGTCGTCGTTTGTAAATGTTGGCTTGCTGGGGATCGGCTTCGACTTGTAGGTCCAATGGCTGACGCAGTGGACAAGCAGCCGGACGTAACGATGCAGCCTAGGACGCGGCGGGGTGTTAGTTTTTTTTTTTGATGATGCAAAAGTCAATTGAAGAGAAGAAGAGGGCAGCTAGGTAGGAGACGAATCGTGCCATGTAGGGCATAGCCAACTAACCAGAGGATCCAAAAGATGTAGGCCCAGAACGTTGCCGACTGCCAGATATCGGACTCGACTCTAGGCAATCTGAAGGTGACCAGGGGCGCCAGTTTGGCTGGCAGCTCACTAAGAAACTTGTCCATGGTGTGGGGCGGCCAGGGTTGCTGGGATGAGATTTCTCTTGTCGCGTTATACCAGGGATCTTTATGTTTTCATGGGGAGCTTTGCTCGCTGCTCGGCTTGTTCAAGAGGGAAGAGAGAGGGGGGGGGGAGGGACAAGGCGTGGAGGAGAGAGATGGAGGTTTTTGCTGCGGCTAGAGCAAGAGAGGACGAAGCCTGCGAGGGTTTTATACGGCACAGGGCAGGGATTTTCCGTCTCCCGTCTCTCAATCCGCAGTCAATTGGAAAGGATGAAGAGAGAACAAGAGGAGGAGAAGGCTGAAGGCTCGTCTCCAATTGCAGATGCCCCGGATTCTCGATTCTGCCAGCTGCCACCGCGCGTGAGGCGAATTCCTGCTGCCAAGTGACAAGCGAATGTTCTAACCCAAACTGGAGCTCCCCAAAGAGGCCAGGCAAAAGAGAAGCCCAAATTCCAGAGGTCCAGACCGCCAATGCGCTGCAAGACAAGGAGGAAAGAGGCAAATAGCAATATATGTACAAATTCCACTTTGCAAGGCGAGACTTGGAGGGGGGGGGGAAGAAGCGAGGAGGGGAGGCCGGGCGGCTCAGATTTGATGTTGATGTCAAAGGTCAAAGGCGAGGAAGAAGAAGAAGAAGTTGTAAAAAAAAACACCAGTATAACGAACGGGGGAAGAGACAAGTTAGGCGTCAGACTCTTGCATTGCAGGGTCCAAGCAGCCTGGGTGAATCCTCTGGGGAGAGAGATATTAATTAGGGGAGGAGAGGAGGAAGAGGTCGTGAGGGAGAAGAGCAGCATGGCAGCCACGTTGATCGAGTCGACGGCAGTTATATACCAAAAAGGCCCATACGATGGTCTAGCACCTTACCTTACGATACGACGAGTGGTGTAGACTAACCGGCCCGGCGCCATCAAGCATGCTTCCGATATGACCTAGGCCAATGCCATGCATGAGCATGGAGACGGAGGGTCTGGCTATACTAGGACGGACGTCGATGCATGCCATGGATGGAGGTATGTACCTACACAAGTACTGAGCCAAGTACTCGTAGTACAGGACTGTACAGGATGAGGATGGATGGATGGATGGATGAATGTGGATGTGCGAGTTAAGGTAAGGCAAGGCAGGGTATTATTGGATTGGCAGTGCGCAGGGGCCACGTAGGGTAGCATTTTGCCCACCCAGAGAATCTGGATGGCGCCAAAAGGTGGGTGGTTGTAGGTACCTACTCGTACCTACTAAGGCACTAAGGTACTACGGAGTTGGTACGGCACAGGGCCATCCGGCGGAGGAGATGGGCGGGCGGGTGGAGGGGGTACCTGTAGGGTTCAGTTGGGGCTTTTGCAATGTGGTACAACCCAGGCAATGGCAG
>MDJU01000239.1:0-44046 GCA_001721665.1 Trichoderma pleuroti
CTATGGGAAGTACAGACTTTGATACATTGTTTAAACTTAACTTTGAAATATAAAACTCAAATATTCTTATTTATAGGAATATTTATAGCTTTTGCTGTAAAAACACCTACAATCTTTTTAAATGGTTGATTATTAAAAGCGTCACGTTGAATCACCTTTAGGTGGAAGTATATGTTTTAGCTGGTATTGTATTAAAATTAACGACATACGGCCGCCTCGACGTGCTCGTCTACAACTCGGGCGCCATCTGGTGGGCGTCCGTCGCAAACTCGCCCCTCAAGCGCTTCCAGCTCATGCAGCGCGTCAACCCCGAGGGCCTCTACGCCGTCGTCCAGGCCGCCCTCCCGCACCTCCGCCCTCACGGCCGCATCGTCGTCGTCAGCCCGCCCATCTACAGCCGCTTCTTCCGCGGCAAGACCGCCTACGCCATGGGCAAGGTCGGCATGAGCGTCCTGACAAAGGGCCTGGCCATGGACTTTAAGCGCGAGGGCCTCAAGGACATGGCCATTACCAGCATCTGGCCCGCCGTGGTAAGTAACGTCCATATACATGCATACATACACAGATGTATATGCCATGTGTCAAATCAACCATTCTAACCAAAAGACGCAGGCCATCGAGTCCGCCGCCACCGAGCAATTCACAAAGAAAAACCCCGACGAGGAAAAGGACCTCCGCAAGCCCAACATCTTCTCCGACGCCATCCTCGGCATCCTGCGCTCCCCCGCCGAAAAGGTCAACGGTGAGCTGGTCCTCGACGAGGACTTCCTCCGCGAGCACCTGGGCGTCACCGACTTTAGCAAGTACAGCGTCGTCCCCGGCTCCAGCCCGCGCCGCATCATGCCCGCCCGCTTGCCCGACCTGACCGTCGCCGAGCAGGACGACGAGGGCCAGAGGGTCGATAGCGCTACTAAATCGAAATTGTAATTGCTTCTTCTTCTTTTTCTGTTGTTTCTCCTTTTTTTCTTTTTTGAGAAAAGTATAGGGGCCGTGGAACTAGCTTCGGTTGTTTGGGTAAATGGAGCTGTAGGGAATTGGGTCTTGGCTGGAGCAAAGATTGTCAGCTCAGCCATTGTAGGATATCGAAGATCAATACATCAATGAAACAGATATACGAAGCACATACCTATCTCGCCCATGTGCCAAAAAAAAATACATACGTGCCTCATATGGTGCTGATAGGTCCCTACACAGAGTATCACGCCCACCCACCCAGTCTTCAAAGAAACGCTCACACAATCGTGTCATCACAGTTTGGGTTCAAATCGTTCATAGTGTATGTAGTATCCATAAGCTTATACATCTAGTTTTCCTCAAGGTATCGCCTATTACGTATCTCAAAAAGAAAAGATGCAAAGGAAAAAAGTTAAAGGAAATATAAGAAACACGGGTTCCTGTAAACTCCAAAGCTTTAGGCAAACACGGGGCCACTCCTTTTGTCGGCGCCACCCTCCTCAGCCAACAGTCCTTTTGACCTCCTCAGAATCTGTCTGCTATTTTTTTTCTTCGTACACAAAAAGGGAAACATCAAAAATAAGAAAGAAAAAAAAGTAGATTAGACAAGGGGGAAAGAGAAAGAAGAAAAAAAGCGCTGTGCCAACCCAAATCCAGTATCCATAATCAATCTTACAAGAAACAATTCTGCATAATGTCTCTCACATTTTTTGGTGGTCGCTCCAAAATGTTCTAGCGATGTCATCAAAAGATTGAAACAAACTTGTCGCTTCCTTTCGTCAAAGACGCTCCTACACGTCCATGTCCTCTCGCTGGCTCAGTGGATCCACGCCCTGCATGTTTTCAATGTCGCTCATCACTTCGTTGAACACTGCTGACACGTTCCCGAGCACCTTGACTCGGTTCCACTCGTGTCTGCTTCGCCATATCTCGTCCATCATCTCACGGTTGACTTGCTCCAGCTGCTCAATCGTACAGCCCGAGGTGAATTCTGCCACTCTGTGCAAGAGTTCTTCAATCTGCCCCTCCACTTGCAACGGTTGAGAGGACGAGCCCGAGTTGCGAACCGCGTCCCCCGCCGAGCTTCCATCATGAGACGGCAAGCTAATCACCGACTTGACACCTCCCGGGCTCTTGTGGGTTTGCGAATCGAGCGACGGGCGGCTTATGAGCGAGGCGGATGAGCTGTCGTCGAGAGCCGGTCCCCTAGCTTGAGTATGAGGCCAAATCTCACTAGAAGATGACAAGATGCTTTGGTTATGCGGCAACATTTGGCTCTGGTTCTGCGCAACTACCAACGTGTCCGGCAGTGTATCGTCGTGCTCTTGGTTTCCGTTTGTGTTTTGCGTGCTCCAGTTGGAAGACCTATGGGTCGACGGATCTGACGTCTTCGTCGTGGACGCCTCGTTGATTACAGCCGACGGTGACACCCCAGGAGGCAGGGTGGTAATTGCAGATCGCTGAGATACCTGTGTTGCCCCAGCCGCCAAATTCATCGAGGAAGATAACTCCTGGGATCTTGGCGGCGGGCCCATGGGAGAGGTTTGCGATTGGGTCAGAATCTGGGTGTCGTCGTCGGTCCCGCTCATCTGAACATCGCCCTCCTTTACCGGAGTAGGGACACCGTTGCTAAGCGTATGTCCATTCTGGCCAGCTTCGCCATGTCCGTTGGATAAGGGGCTTCGTATCTGGAAGCGGGCCATGGTGCGAGCCCCCGGCACTGGTTCTCCAAGGGTGAGAGGGCCCTGCGAATCGCTGTCATTGCCTCCGCCAAGATCCGACTGGACTCGTTCTAATACAGACTGCATGGCTTTTCGCTTTCGCTCCTTCTCTGCCGCCTCTTTGGCTCGCTGCTGCTGGCGCTGGTAGAGTGCTTCCCAGTCGATGTGGGCTGTGCTAGTTTCGATGCTCGCTACATCAACCTCGACGTTGCTGAGCAGCTCGTTGGCCTTGAGAGTGCGCTCCTTGTCGCCAATGTTCTTGGCGTCCTTTGCCAGAGCCTTGATGTCGAACAAAAAGTCCTTGGGGCGAGCATAGAACCCGTTCGAGAGGCGCTCTTCGATGGTTGTTGTCTCGAGGTTGTAATAGTACTTGCCAGACTCGACGTGCATCAGCACGTCATTTCCATGCTTATCCTTTACAATTTCAAAGGGCCTGTTCTCCCCTTCTGCCAGATCGGGTCGTACATAGTTCGGATCCGCCTCCAGGAACAAGTATTCAATCAGGTTCTGTTGAAGAACTGGCTGTCTGAACTTCTTATACCTGCGGTTGATCTGATCCATGATGGGCTGCAGTTGAATCTTGAGAGCGTTTAGGAGCTGATGGTCTTTCTTCTTCAGAGCCTTCACCTCGTCCTTCGTTGGTGGCTTGACAGGTGCCGGAGGAGCTACTGGGAGCTCCTCGAGAACTCTCTTCTTGCGGTTGTCAAGATCTGGGAAGGCACGAGGCTGCAGCTTCACATAATCCAATGTTTTCGAAAAGTACTCCATACGATTGGCCTACTGACTGTTAGCGATCATTGCTTGCACTGTTGTTGTTGTTGTTGTTGTTGTTGTTGTAGCGGCCTTTTCTCACCTTGTTCGGTCTCGCGATCTGCATTTGGTTTTTGCGAGAGTAGCCAAAAAAGTCGCGAACCATCTCTTGCGAGAGATCCTTCTTTTCGCAATCTGCGGTGGCCAAGAGGAGTACGGGGGTCAGTCGGGGCGATAGACCTCAACATGGTGCGGAAGGTGACCAGCGCCAGCGTTCCAGCCAGCACCGTGTACCAGGCATCAATGTTGGGAATGTAGATCACACTCGGCTTATGGCGCCTTACTTCGGTGAAGAGGCCAACAATGACTTGCTCCATTGCCTATTGTTCAGTTAGCGGTGATCTGATACAAACGGAGAGAGAGGGGGGGGAGGGGACAGATGTGGCTTACTCGTCCGTCATTGAGGAGGGCGGGAAGGTCAAAATTCTGTACGTGAATTCCTTCAAAGTGATGGAGAATGGCAGACGAGATATAGCCTTGGCCCATGCCATGAGCACCTGAGATGAGAAATCTGGGCCGGAAGACCCGAGAGCGTTCAAACTCTTGGTTCAGTGTCTCACGTCCAAATCCGTGATCTTCGTCCTCGAACTGCTCATACATGGCCTCTTCCAATGCCGTCGTCTTCTTTCTCCGAGGCAAGAGCAGATCAAGAGCCCGCTTGGCTTCATCAAACTGCTCACGGAGCAGAGGCGCAATAGAGTTTGGAAGGGGGCGTGCTCCTGATGTCGCAGAACGCTCCGACGAAGGTATCAGCTTCTTGATGGAGATCATGAAATCGGAGGCATGGACCGAGATTTTGGCAGGATCGACAAGCAGTTTCTCTGTAGAGGAGTAAATCTGTGGGTACGTTCGTTGAATGGCGTTGAGTGATGCCTCAGTGCAGAGAGCTCTCAAATCGGCACCACCATAGCCCTTTGTGTTTTCGGCCAGGGACCCCATGAAGTCGTCCGACAGGCCCCAGTCTTGCGTGTGGATATTGAGAATGGACCGACGCCCCTCGAGGTCGGGAAGAGGAAAGTAGAATTCTCTATCAAATCGTCCGGGTCGTCGAAGAGCAGGGTCAATGTTGTCTGGTCGGTTGGTGGCACCAATGACGATGACTTGTCCACGTCCATCCATGCCATCCATCAGGGCCAACAGGGTCGAGACAATAGAAGCATGGATTTGCTCTTGCTTGCTCGATCTGACCGGCGCCAGTCCGTCAATCTCATCAAAAAAGATGATGCTGGGCTGGGTCTTCCTCGCTTCTTCAAAGAGCAAGCGAAGTTGCTTTTCAGCCTCGCCAACCCATTTGCTGAGCGCATCAGCACCCTTGCGCATGTAGAATGAGATCTTCTTGCCGCCAGAGCCCACCGAATTGGCTAGAGCACGAGCGAGCAGCGTTTTGCCCGTACCCGGTGGACCGTGGAACAAGACACCGCGAGGCGGCGTAACATGGAACCTCGTGAAGAGTTCAGGATACAGCAGAGGAAGCTGAACCATCTCCTTGAGTTGATCGATGTGGCCTTGCAAACCGCCGACCTTGCTGAAGTCGACGTTTAGATCCACACCCAGGGGGTCGGCATCGGCAAGCGCTTTGCGGTCTTTGATCTTGCCCACGTTGGGTGTAGCATCGACGCCATGTCCCTGCCCACCAGATACAAGGCCACCAGCTGGAACTGCAGACGTCGGCGTCATGCCAACATTTCCTGCGGCAGTGGTTCTGTGTGTCATCTCATCATCACTGCTATCCGAGTCGACGCCGCCAGTGGCACCGGTCCCCCATGGGCCGCCAAGCAGAGACCCAACATCGCCGCCGCCGCCAAAGGGACCGTATGTGGTGTTGAGATTCCTGTCCCAGCCAGCGCCGCCGCCGCCTCGTCTACGATTGCGGGCCGGAGTAGGTGCGGGATCTTCTGCTTCTTCTTCGATGTTGACTGCAGTCAACGGAGGCATGTAATAGTTAACCTTATTTCGCTTACGGGAGCCCTCCTGGTACACAATCGGTGACTCTGTCCGGGCCTTTCTATGCGGCCGAGATGAGCGTCTCAGCTCGCGGGCTTCTTCGTTGAGCTCATCCAAGTCGAAATCAGGCTCCTCATCAGCAGACGAGTTTCGACGGCGAGAGGTACGGCCGCGGGATCGGGGTTGTCTCCCTCGAGGCGTTGGGCTGTCTATGACGTTGTGATTCCCATTCTTCTCTTTATCGGAGTTCTCAGCGTCATCGGAATCATCACCAGGCTCAAAGTCGCTACTAGGTTCCTGAGTGGATTTCTTGGTGCCTCTCGCTAGCCGGCGAGAGCGGCGAGCACCACCGGCATCCGACCCTTGGTCGGCTGCAGCTTCAGCGTCAACGGCCTCGGTGGTTTCGACGGCATCCTCTGTAGAAGCCCCAGCAGCAACTCGAGAGCTTCTGGTCCTCCGAGTGGTAGGTACGTCGTCGTCGTCATCATCATCGACCTCGTCCTGCTTCACTGCGGCGGAATCGTCCGCTGGGGCTTCTTCGTCTTCGTTGGCCTCCTTGACAGCATCCGGCATATCAGAGTCGATTTCTTCCAGCTTCTCACGGTTTGGTGAATATTGCGAGAGTTCGTCGGGTTCGTCGGCGTCCAATTTCTCTGGGAAGCTACTCTCATGGGAAGCCTCCAGAATTGGCTCGGGGGCTTTCTTCACCCCCTTGGCAGCGCGGGTGGCCCTCATGTTTCGTGCAACCGCCTCGGGGCTTTTGCTTTGTGATTCTCGAGATGGAACGGCGTGTCGGCCCGAGGTGGATAGCTCCATAAACTCTTCCGCATCTTCAGTGTTTGCCCGAGTCCTACGCGTCTGGGCCAAGGCTGAACGAGAAACCTTGAGCTTGACCATCCTTGAAGTTTCCCGCTTTGTAGGCTTGAGGGGAACATCGTCCAACTCATCGGGATTCTCTTCTTCTTCTTCTTCTTCTTCTTCTTCTTCTCCTTCTTTTTCCTCAACGTCCCCGTCGTCGTCTTCGCTGCTCTCCTTGTAATTTTGCTGTTTGACTGCCACTTTCCTGGCCCGCCGCCCAGCCGCATTCCTAGGCGCCTCTTCATCCGATTCTTCAGTGCCCTCGGCAAAAGAGTCTACTTCGCTATCGGATAACTCGTCTTCGTCGTCGTCAATGTCCGAACCGCGATAGCGGTTGGTCCTCTTCTGTCCCGGTTTCCCATTTCTAGACTGGCGAGTTTTCTTGGAGCTTCGGCTGGGTCGTGCCTCTATCGGGTCGAAGTTTTCATCCTCCGGGTCCGATTTATTAGGATCAAATTCCTCGAGGGCCCGCTTCCTCTTGCTGCTAACCATTGTATCGGATTCCGCGGCGGTTCGGGGCGACGTTTAAGGGATTAGGCCAATGTAAATGATGGGATACTGATGGATGGATTGCGTATGTGCGGGTAGGTATTGATAAAGGCCGACAACCCCTAAGCTATCAAGTACGAGTCAGGAATTGCTCTTGACGCCGGGCAGCGCATTCCATGCCTCCAGGGGCTGGGTTGAGGGACTGACCTATGACCTGGATGGTGCCGCACGGTGGATATATAAGGCGTGCATGGAATCGCGCAATGACACACTAATCATGAACAGGGCCGACGGCGGCAGAGGGCCAGAGCAGCTACAGCTGTGCACGCAAGGGCCGTCTGGATCTGTGCGTTTCGAGGACGTCGCGTTGACGAGGCGCGCCGAGACGAGCCTTTGGGCGAGCACAAAGGAAGCGCAGCAGTGGTCGCAAATCGGACTGGACTGGATACTTGTAACGAGACTTCGCGCGTCGCGAGAGCTATTAGCGCTGAGGCCAAAAAAAACGGAGGTGCCTCCTCACGTGCAGCCACGCAGGCACGAGCCGGGCTGTGAGTGGCCCGAGCTTTTTTTTTTTTTTTTTTTTAAACTTCTTCCAGTGCACTCTACCACTGCCACTGCACCCATCTTAAAGCCTGCAGCCTATTGTGAAGCCTGTTGCCCAACCCAGGGCCCGCTATTCAAGGCCACAAAAGCGGCCCATGAATGAGGATGTGCAACCGGGGCTTCAAACGAGATGCTGGCGAGAGTGAGGGCACGTTGAATACAGTTGGGGTTGCCGCGTGCATTGTGAAGGAAAGGTGAATTGCCCAAAATGCCATTGTCACGACGCAAAGACGAACCGACCGCAGCATTTTGCCAATCTGCCGACTCGGGCACCATTCCGCTGCTCGTGGCGGCGACGGCTCGTCCAACATGGCAATGGGGATTGGCATTGATTTAATTTCCAGCTTCCCCAGATTCTTCGATCTGTCTTCGGCACTGATCCCCCTGATGCGGCTCAGGCATTCTAGTCTTGCCGTAGGGCTGATGAAGAACTGCTACCACTGCTACTTGTCCTTGGACCCCATGCCTAATAAAGTCAGGTGGACAGGCACCATCGTGGAACGCAAGAGTTGATGCCTTGGTGCCTGAATTTGGACGTTTGCGTGCGCCGCTCTAGGGTAGGCCATTTCATTGAGCTTTGATCTTTGATGGATTCTGCCGCATTGCCCTACCGTAGGACTTGGGTATACCTACTCCGTAGGCCACATCAACTTGAAGCAAGCACAGCACATCAAACGTCAGCATCATGCAGCCCAGTCCTGGATTTGCATCGCTCTAGCCGTTTCGCTTGCTCCTGCATCGTCCAAGCAGATTCCCAAGACGCTCCTCTGCAGCACCATTCGCTCGTTTCACGTCGAGTGGAAAAGTGGAAAATGTCTCTCTTTTTCCTCCAGAGGCGTGACTCATGGCGTGGTCCAGAGCGGGCAGCATGACTGCATTCCCAACAGCCAAGAAGCAACGGACAAAGATGACCGTTGCCGTGCTGGGAAGCCATTGGCCCTTGCTGGCTCAGCTCACGCCGCCATGACAGCACATTACGACTGCGACTAGCCCGTGCTACGACGAGAGCGGCAGTAAAGGGGCAGCTAGGGCCATTCCATCGCTCGCTTCTCCCAGGTCACATTTTTTGGCCCCCGAGCTGACTGGGTGCTGGCGACGGCTGGACCTGGTTACCGATGCCTGGAGCGGCCAGCCGACAGCCGTTCCATGATGCGGGTACATGGGATAGAGGAGAGTTTGATGCCTGGCCGGGCAATACGATGAAGGCTAAGACTACGAGTACATACTGTACTGCTCACCAACGACCACTAGCACATGTGGGCTGTCGGAAGGGCCCGTTGTTGACTTCTCCATACCGGTGCGAGTGCGAGCAGAGTTGGCTTCATCATGTTTGCCGCTTCCTTGTTCTCGGCGTCGGCTCGGATCGGATCCTGGAGAAGGACAACAAAGAGAGAGACAGGACAGGGACAAAGGGGGCTCGCCATGTCATGATGTGTCGGCAAGGGCTGACTGGAGCTCATTGTCGGATGCCTACCTACCTGTTCATGCTTCACCCTGACCGGCTGCTGAACTCTGTCTGGAAGCGATTCCTTGCGATCGACACTAGCAAAAAGCCATCAGGTTCGAGGTCGAGCCGGACAGGGTCCCCGCCATGACGCCAGCTTCCCTTGCAACCTCTCCTTTGCCCGTCACCGATTCCAGGTTTTTGGCCTGCTGCCTTATCGCGGGCTCCCCCATCATGTGATGGCCGTGATTGGCCGAGGCCGTCAATAGTCGCCATTTGGTGTTTTACCGACACGATGGCTCCTTTGATGCTCCACGCGACTGGAATGCCGGCCTGGGGGTCGCACAGCAGCGTCTTGGCCGGCTGCATCTGCGGCCTGACACGGATTCGGTCAGCCGCCACACCCAGTCTGCGAGTTATGCGCATCGCAAATGAATAACACACTCCCTCGTTTGTGCCCAGGAATAGCTGTCGTGGGTATTTATTCAGCGGCCATCCCCTTCCTTTCCTCCCATCTCGTTGTTCCATCCAACGTATCAGTCGATGATTTGAGCACACCTCAACCTTTACCCTCGTCTCTTTTTTTTGTTTTTTTTTTCGCACCCGGCGTGCAGAGCCTCAGCTGCCTTGACGGCACGGGTCATTCCTATCTTTTCTAAAGAGCAAGCTGTCAAGAAGCAAGCCTTCTTGTTGTCGGACGGAGCAGAGAACCGCGCCCCGGAATAGAAATAGAATTCACGTCTTGTAACGAAATCACGAAAAGAAAAAACCACACGTTCGCTATGGCTCGCTCATCTCGTGCCACCCGTCCTCCCCCGTTGGAACTGGATGCTTCCTTCGGTATGCCTGAAGACCCTCGCGACTCTTTGGATTCGCCGATTTTCTCTCCAAAGGTATGTAGCTAGCTTATCATGACATGTTGTCACTACCTCACCTTATCCATATCATTTGAATTCTATAAAAAAAACAAGCACAAGCCACAAGCCACAAGTCATTCAACCTAGACTAACACCAAACCCATCAACAGAGAGTCGGAACATGCTCCAGCGCCGCCACAAGCCCTCAATCCATCTCCTCCCCCCAGCGCCAGGACCTCCTTTGGCTTCATCAAGTCCTCGCCCACGGTCAACGTCCACACCACCTGTGGCCGCCACACCGACCAGCTGCTCTTCAGCGGCCCCTCCTTGTCGGGCCTCGCCCGTACTTTTCTGTGGAAGAAAAAGAGGCGAACCTCGAGCAACTGAAACAAGCCCGCCCGCCGAACAAGCTTTGGATGAAGTCGACGGCGCTGAATCCCATGTGAAAGTGGGACAGCACGTTGAATAATCAAAAAGCTAAATCGGCTCTCCTTTTACTTCGCCTTTACTTTTTTTTTTTCGCTTTTCTTCTTATTCTTATCACACGACTTACAGTGCTGGCTGGATCGGTGCAACACCTGGTACGTTATACGATATGGCTTAATGATACGAACTATTTTTTACTACCATCACCCTATAATACTCTGGCAACGGGAAGGAAGTTTAAAAAAAAAAGAGACACGTTTTATGTGGCTTGCTATTTATATCTTAGATACTACTACTAATAATGCCACCTCCTTTTTTTTTACGAGACCACACGGGATCATCAACGTGGCGGCTTACGAGTGTGATAATCACGTTGCTGTCGCCAATCAAGTGAAGCCATCTCTCCAACCTAAAATCACCAGATCTGTGTGCACAAGTGACCTCACGTCAGTCATGAGGTGGTATTCATAATAAAAGCCAGGCATGACTTGGCCGTCAAGCAAAAATCTGCCCCCCGTATCTGTGTATGTCGATAGCTGGTCACTCACACCATCCGTCGGTGAGCTCAGCTGTCTCTCGCTTTTTTTTTTACACGTACCTTGCATCCCAAACGTGCACACGAAAATTAATACCCAAAACACCCTAGAGCTTCCCCTCTCCACCCTTTCCCCCTTCCCAATCAGGTGGGCGCCGACATGTGAGAGACTTGGCAGCAGGGTCCCAAAAGCTTCCTTTTCTCAGCAGGGAGAGAGAAGAGAGAGAGAGGAAAAGGGTCCAGTCTCTTCCGGTTGCTCACCGTCTCAAGAGTACCCTTGCGCGTCCACACGTGGGCTCGGGTAGCTGTTCTTGTCCGTGGCCGCATATCTCTTGGAAAACTTGTCCAGCAGAGAAATGATCCAGCGCTGTGTCTCGACGCTGGCAAACTCATACACGATTCTGATCGAATACCCCAGGCGGAAGGGCCCCATGGTGCCGCTTCCCACGCTCTCGACGGATCGAAGAATGTTTTGCACCAGCTCCTTTTGGGCGTCCCGATAATCCACGGGCCACGCACATTGGATCAAGAGCTCCTGCAGAACCAGCATGCTGGCCCAGTACCCCATGTGCATGGACCCAAGCCATCCCACGGGATGTTCCAGCACCACCTGGTACGGCGAGCTGGGGTCCTTGGACGGCACCTCCTTCAGCTCGACGCCGAGCTTCTTAAAGTCCTCGTACCACGCGGCGAACCGCTCATGGTTTGCGGCCGCCAGCTCGGCAACGCGCTGGATGCGCTTGGGAGTCACTCGTCTGCCGGCCAGCAGAGCCTGGCGGAACGGGTATCCCCACCACATAACCTCGGGCATGTCTGCCAGGCACACGAAGAAGGAATTGACGACTTGCATCGAAAACTCTGGCGCTTCGGGGGCGTAGATTGACTGCCCTGGGCCGTCATAAATCACCCTTCTCCATTCTGGCTCAGCCAAGAAGCATTTGTCGCTTGTTGGAAAGAATAGGGAGCTCATAATCTAAATTGGGGGGAAAAGGGACGAAAGAAGGAGGATGCGTTAGCTACTCGGGCTTCACTTAGGTAGTGTCTCGGAGCAAAGGAGCGTCTTATTCCTTCAAGTTTGGCTGCAGCGGCATGCCGCTTCTCAGCCAGCCACTGGGCTTGGGTACAGCTTTTGCAAACTTTGGGGGCGCATTGAAACGCCCTCGTCCATTGTTCAACGCTTCCGCTCCGAAGACGCAGGAACAGAGACAGCCTCGGTGCCGCAGACAAAGTAAAAAACAAAAGACCATCGCCATCACCATCACCAATGACATTGGGGGTAGAAGAAGAGGGAGTGGGTAATGGGAGTATGCCTACCAAGATGCCTCGGAAAGAAAACAGTATGGCTGCGTCGTTGCCCTGCGCATGAGCTGCAGGACCACGTTGCTCCATCAGCGTGGCAATTCCCTGAGCATGCTGCAACCACGTCTCTGCTGAGGTGGTACCTGCAAACAGCTGTTTTTCTACGTCAGCAAGGCTCGGTCATGCTTTTTATTTTGTGGAAAAAGGGTAGAAGAAAGCTGGGCTGTGGTATATCACCGCATATTGCTACTGGCATACCTCAAAGAAGCACAGTAAGACGGCCGAACAAAAGGTCTCGGACGTCTTCCACTTGGTAGGATGTCTCAATGTCGCCTGGAGAGCACCAAGGGACCATCCATATACGGTCCTGCTCCGGGCAACGAGGCTGTCGTCCGCCAGCTCTTTGCCCATAAGATGCAGAGAGAGCGAACAAATGGCACCATCCAGAGCCGCCGCCGTGCCAAACTCGTCAAACTTGAGGCGTCCAAAGAAGCCCAGAAACGTAGATACGTCCTTGGAGGCCAGTCTAGTCTGGGTCATGCCCATCAGAGTGCCAATAAAGAGGGCTCGATTGGGCTGAAGAGACGCCACTGGGGACGCGGACACGACAGCAGCAGCAGCAGCACCACTTGTGCCTGCCGGCGCCGCCAATACTTTCAGGCGTCGTGGCGGCGGCAGACAGAGTCGAGGTGGTGGATGGCGAGGTTCCCGACGAGGCAGCACCAGCGCTGGTCTGGTGTCTGGTTTGCAGCGGTCGAGAACCCTTGCTCCGGATCGTGTGCTTGCCAGACACGAACTTGATGGCTCGCTCGTAGCCCGGGCACCCAGTGCCGTACTTGCGACAGTTGCCGCACTCTGGCCGGGCCTCGTCGCACTTGACCCTTCTCTGTCTGCACAGCTGACAGCCGCTGCTGCGCGGAACTCCGACCATGGCGACGGAGCCTCTGTGTGTCGTGTCGTGCCCGTACGGCCTTGTCGCACACTGAGCTATCGGAAAGACTCGAGGCGTTGGGCGTGTTTCTTGGCAAGGCAAGGAGCCATCGGGAACGGGCTGGCGTTATGCTGCCTTTGGTCTCATGTGCTTGACGCTATCGCGAAGCAATGCGGCGACCTCGAGACGACAGTTTTCCGTTGGGATATCATGCATGCATACAAGTGCCCTGGCGTTTTCTGGTGTTTCACAGAGGTTTATGCCTGTACGAGTATGACGACGAGCGGGTGTTGATGATTGGGATCATTGATCCAAGATGCTGTGCACGTCTGCCTGGCGACATTGACCCGAAGGATTGAGCTGAATTTGGCACCTCTGTTGTTAGCACAAGTGGTTCCTTGTTAGTGTCCTTCCTCCAACTGCTTGGAGTCCATCTTATGAGGCTAATCAACTAATAACCGGTTGATGAATGCTAGTACCATTTGGGTTACCAGAATGGGGGGGGGGGGCTCTAGGTTAGGCCCGTTCTAGGACAAGAAGTCGAACGACTCAGGCCCATAAAGCTGGCGTTTCTCATACTACGAGTACCTATTACACCATTCAACTGAAACGAGGCAATATGGGAGCAAACATGAAATAAGGCAAGGGATGTGGCAGTGGAGCTTTTGATGAACAAAGGCGTTTCTAACCCCAGAGACACCGAGTTACTAAGCTCGGTCTGCCCGCACGGTGAGATGGATTGAGCATTCTATTGTACGAGTACCTACTACTAACCGACTAACCTACTAATCTACTAACTAATGCGCGTACAGTATTTGAGTACCTGTTTCTACGTGGCACCTTTGAAAAAAGCTTGTTTAAACATGTCAATTGCCAATCATTGCCGCAAGCAAGCAATCCCGGCTGCGAGATCTTGGTGTCCACACAGTAGCTGAGCAGATTCTCCCCTCAATTAGCCCCGCGTCGAGAGTAGATTGAGCCGCCGCGAACAGACAATTCAGGGCCGGTTGCATCCACGGCTCCTCCCAGTGGCAAAATCAATGGATGTTTGAGAGTCCACCACCGTCTGATCGGCGTGGCGTCCACAAGCAACGGCCGTCTCGAGTTGAAAATGGAGACCATGACGGGGTCGTGAGGAGAATTAAAAAATAAAAATAAAAAGGCTCGCTTTCGGGCTGCCGGTAGTTGTACTCCGTAGTATATAGTACGTGGTTGAGGGATGGACAAGACATCAATGATAGAGTTGATATCACATGGGCTGGGTACGCGTACTTGTGCTACCTGAGTCGTCGTCTTCATTGATAACAAGCCTCTTACAAATAACTCGAGTAGAGTGTGAGCAAGGCGCCACCCCCTTCGGAAAAAGAAGGGAGTGGCTCATAGCCAACACCCCCGACCTGGCTATCCAGCATTCCAGACTACAGTATGAAGTGTATCATTACGAGATGCACTTGTTATCCCGTCCACCTGTGCCCAGCTCTTTGAGTATAGTCCCCTGCTGTGGCCATCTTCCTCTGGTCTATGATGTCGGGTATCACGGGATTCTCATGGCTCCAGTCCTTCCATACCTCTACGCTGTGTGATTTGGGAGGCTGTTATGATGCTGGCAATTTATTGGGAGTGCGCAAGCGTATTTGTATGTATGTATGTATGTATGTATGTATGTATGTGTACTAATGTATGTGTGTGTACTTTTATATTGGAGGCGGGCAAGGCGTTGCGTAACACCACCACTTCGCAGCCAGCCGGGAACGGATCCGCAAGATCGTACATGCCCAGGGAGCAGCTCCGTACCAAGGCTTCTGCTTCGGCGAGGATGCTGTAGAGATTTTCTTGCGCCATGGCTTCGTCACCCGTGAGAGATCCCGAACTATTGGAACGGCCTAAAAATAACCGACGTGGGCCTCATCGACGGTGGAGTGGGAGGGTCTCGATTCTTTCACGTCCGAGCATCACATCACATGAACCTAGGACCATCTGCTACCAGATGCTCCTACAGGCCAGAATATTCTGGAGACAACCACTTCCCCTCTGCGAATACGATAATTGTCGCATGGGATGCTACTCCATAGCGCACTGCATTAAGCTTTCCGTGTGGGTTTCCCATCCTTGTTACGTCATTTGTCTGTCCGGCTTCGTCCTTGTCCCTGTATAGTTTTTACCATTTTTTTTTGCAACTCGTGCAAAAGTGAAAAGGCATTGAAAGCTAAGATGCTTGGAGGTTGCGCTGACCGAAACAAACTTTGATCATATGGGGGTGGAAGCGACAGAGCTTTTCTCCCTGGCCGCGGTAAAATGAGTTAGGACTGGAGCAATTTTGCACATATCCTCGTTGCTAGGGCCCGCAATCTCCGAGGCATCACTCTACCTGTCAGCGCGTGGAAATTGGCTCAGCTGTGTGGGATAATCAATCTCGAATTTCTTCAGCACTTGCGGCTCGCTGCATGGCGTTGTAGAAAGCCTCCTGGATCCGAGCCCGGCGCTTCTCTGCCTTCTCCTTGGGCATTTCGTGCATATACAAGCACATAAAAGCCAACCAGATGCATCCTGCCGGGCATATTGCCTCACCTGGGACTACTGCATGAAATAGCGCCATGAGGTGTGGGCTGGTGGTGCTCCAGGATAGACGACCCACGCACCTGTGCTGTGCTGTGCTGTCGTTCCATATCGTATTGATACAAGTTTTGCCGTAGCATCCACGATCCGTGGGCGCAAGAGCAAAAAACATGGAGAAGCGATAGAGCACCAGGATTAGTGCTTGTCGATCCCCGTGCTTGTTCGTGGAGATTCGAGCCTCTTTCTTTCAAGGCATGGGAAGAGAAGGCTTGGGGTAAGTTGCAAGGCCTTGTGCTACTCCGTAGACCCTGAAAGATTTGGATTGGATGTGTCCAAGAACGAGCATACCTAGCCAAGCTGATCCATCAGAAGCCAACCCAAGGCTCCCTCGTACGAGCATGTACATGCACAATTACGGCACGTTCTGTAGGTATGCACTCGTATGGAGGAGTTGCCGCCTCGCCTGGAGCACGGCAGCATCGCTCAAGCCGCTGGCCGGGCATTACGAAGAGGCAGGTCACTTTTTGCCCGGCGTGATGGTGCCACTGTCGACTTCAGTCACCCAATGGAAACAGGTCCATGGGCTTTTGCAAGAAATCTGCTGCATGGGTTGCTTACAAGTATGATGGGACAATGCAGCGAGGGGAGTGGCCAGAGAGCGGATTGTCGTATCGTATTGGCCGGGCATGTACCGGTACATACAAGCAGGACAGCTAAGGTATAGTAGCCTTGCTGGATGTTCCGGATGCTGCGCGAAGTCGGATCTGGCGCTGCTAGATGTCGATCTCACCGTGGGGGGAAGGGGGGGGGGAAGGGAAATCAATAATGCAATCATACCAGTCGGAGGCTCTCGCAAATGAGAGACGCCGACCGAGAGAAGCGTTGACCGAAGCAGCGTCGAAAGCAAAAAAAGAAACGACGACGCCTTCTTTTCCTGGCTTGGCAGCTCGTCCTGCATCCGGCCAGAGGCATCGACGCCGCGGTACGAGCCCAAGGTCGCGCTACTTTGCAGTCATCTGCGGCCCTGGTCAATGGCCCCTGGCTACCGTACCTAGTCGCAGTGGGTTTGATGCGGTCGCGAGTCGGGGAGCGGCCCAATCAGTCGCGTCTTGGCTGGTGCTTGTTCTGTGCATCGACGCGACCTTGTCTAAAGCAAAAGCGGCCGAGGGCTGCCTACTAGCCCAGCAAGGCATGTGTATGTGTACTTGCTTTGTCGAAAGGTGTCAGGGGGGGGGAGCGAGGAAATAAAATGATACCAGACAGTACGGAGTAGTACTATCTTTTTCACTAGAAACGTCAGTATTTGGAGGCGACAGTGAGTGACTGAGAGAGAGAGAGAGCATGGGGGGCGATGCAATCAATGCGAGGTGAGGAGGCGACATTGCATTCATGTTGTCAAATTGCAGTGCTTAATCCATCCATGCCGCTGCACGTGTACCTGGTACTGCACTTGCATCCAATCCAATGTACAGTAAATTGCATCCATCCAATGTGGCATCAAACGCGAGCGGAGCACGGTGCGGTGGGCAACGCTCGGAGTATCTCATGTACCAGCTAGGTTGGAGCCGTACCGAACCCAACAAGGCATGTCCAAGTGCGGCGCAATGCTTGTCCAAGTTGTTAGCAAATTGATGGATGCTACATACCACACTGCCGTGCTGGACGGTAATGATGGCTGATGGATGGAAAATGAAATTGAAAATACAGTTGAAGCTAGGCGGCCCGGAAGTTGAGACGCCCGTCCGGGGCATTCACGGTCTCTGCACTATAGTAGGTACATGTACTGACTGTACTCGTACTGCAATAACATCCACGGTGCTTTCATCAAAGTTACAGACAGACACAGCGCCCAAGGTAGATGGTACCTGAATGTGCCCAAACGAACAAGGCATCACCGTCAGCTACTGTGCGTGAGGCCGTCTGATTGATTGATTGAATTGATTGATTGATTAATCTCAACTCCTTTTAGCCTCTTGGTTTCAGAGGGCTGGGTCAAAAGGGTCGAGGTCGAGGTCGAAGGGGGGAGGCGCCGATTCTTAGTGCTTCGTATCCCCCGAGTCTGACGAAGCGGCGTGCCCAGAGCTGCTGCACAGGTGGCCCACGCCATTGTTGTTCTGTGCTTGTTTGGCCCCTGGTGCAGGAACCAGTGCAACCCGTTGTTGCGCCCGCCTGGCCGCGCAAAGTACAGGTACCTGTGTTCCTCTGTGCTGCTCGGCGCCGGTCTGTTTACATCAGATGCCGCCTTGGCCATGTTCTGCCACCACTATACGCATAATCCATCCATCGCCGATACTCGCACGGGTACTGTGCGAGCATCAAAGGATCAAGCATTTCAAATGCTCTACGTCTCTTCTCGCTGCTTGTCGGCTCTTGCAGGCCGGCCGCGCGTTTGGCCCCCAGCCCTGGCTGTCGGTACGAGACCTGTACGGGGACACACCGGCCATGCCCAGCAGCGCTGGTGCGTACCTCTGCAGTACCTGTACTCGTGCCTTGCATGTCCGCCGCCAGCACCTCACTGCGCGGCCCCAAGTACCTGTACCCTCCGCTCCCCGAACTGGCTAACACCAGGCCCCGCGAGATAGCACGGTTAGGGGCGTGCTCCACCCCTGGCAGCCCGCTAAACCTGACCCTAGCCAAGCCCAGCCGTTGCCACTGCCAGGTGCCAGGTGCCCTGTGCGCTGCCTGCAGTGCTTTGGCGTGGTCACGTTCCATCCATTCTGTTGCTCTCGCTCTCTCCAGCTCTTCCTCGACTTTTCTGCTCCAAGGGTGGCTGCTCTTCTCCTCAGCCCATCCATCACCATCACCAACCACGAACCATTGCGGCTCGTCCACCCTCACTCTCTTCTTTTCTTTCTTTCCTTCTTCTCTCCATCCCCAAAGCCTTCCCCTTCCTGCTTCTTGGTTCGCCTGCTTTTCTCCCGCGCCCTTGCCTCTGTCCGACTTTACTCAGCACAGCACGCATTTCCGCTACGCTACGCCTTCGTCGTGCCCCCTTTCCCAGCCTTCGCCTTCGCCTTCGTCTTCGAGCCATCTTGTTTCTTTTCTCTCTTTTTCACCACCTTGGGCGTTGCGCTTTACTGCACACACGTCGACGTTTCTGACTGTATTGTCTCTGTCCTGTGCATTTACCTTTCCTTTTTCTCGTTATTTTCTTCTCCTTCTGGTGACTGGCTCTGCCTAGAAAGCTCTACCTTTTTTTAACCCGTCATTTTCCCTTCTGAGCCCGTAATACCTCAGAGCCATCCTCCGACCTTTCCCAGTCGGCATCTCGATACGAACGATCGATATCTGCACAACTCCCATGTTTCGTTGCAGCTAGTTGTGGTCCAACGTGTCTCATGTGACACTTGATCGTGCTCAACCAGTTAGCCATCTGCTCTGTAGTAGTCGATTGTGGCCTCGTGGTAATAGTGAGCTCTTCATTTCGACGCGAGGAATCTTTTAGCATCCTTGGCCGCTGGCGTCCTTCTATACAATCGTCATACCGGCCATTCTTCTTTTGCGATTAATTGGAAAAAAAACATCGAAAGCGAAATAACCGCACCTATTTGCTGTTGATCCGTTTCCAGCTATTGAAAACAGAAAAAAAAACGAAAAAAGAGAAAGGTCAGACCACATTTTGATATGTTCGCCTTTTATTTTCTTCTTTTGCTGTAGTCCTGTTCCCTTTCGAACGGGCAATATCATCTACAAAGACATGCGAGCAATAGCTAATATTCGATCATGTTATAGCATTCTCGGCCCCGAATTGATCGTGAAAGCGTTGCCGTCTATTACTATTGATAAACACTCAAGTTCTCGAAGCTTTGTATCGGGACTCGTGTATACTTGAGAGGAGGAATTGCTGCTTCGAGCACACTTGGTTCTTGGTTCCCGGTCTGGGAGGATTATGGCTGCGTTGACCCAAACGTATCAGCAACAGACTGGTACGGTGACAATGCTTCAACGACCAACACCCTCAGGCATGATGCCTGCAAGCCAATCAAACGGCCACCATCAATACACAACTTCAGCACCGAGAGGAGGAGGAGGATACCGAGGAAGCACTGTTCCTGTTCAGTCATATGCCTTTGCACCCACGCCGAACCTGAATCAGAGCCTGCAATGGCAGCAGTACGGCACCTACCGGACGAACTCAGCACCCTCCGGGATTCCCACGCAGACTTTCGACCCTAGCCTGGTTCAACGCTCCCATCGCACCAACCCGTCCGTCACAAACATGGCCTTGATTCCTTCCTACAACGGTAGCCACAGCAGCGGCCCAAGCAGTGGTCATAGCAGCGGCCATAGCAGCAGCCACGGTAGCAGCCACGGTAGCAGCAGTGCACGCGATGAATCGGTCAAGTCTCCGTCTAGAAATGCCGCTTCACGCCCCCAGCTTTCGCACGCTTCCAGCGGCTCACAGTCGACACTGCCTTCCAGTGCGGCTTCCAAGATTGCACCTGATCGATATCGGAGACCTAGCCACTCAAACACTCGATCCCAAAGCTCGAATCCCCCGCTCAGTCCCGGCAATCCAAACCAGATGTATCATGCACCCAGCGGCTCTCGATCAGTCCCAAACCTTTCAGCTTCTCCCTCGGTCGGCCCGGGGGGTTCCATGGATGACTCGAACCTGCACCGCAGACCGTCGCCGGATGAGGCAAAGAAGATGCGCCGCCGAAGCGTGCACACCATACAATCCACCGATTCATTCAGACCCCTTCTGAAGCCCGAAAACGCCCCTCGTCCGGAGCAAGCTGTCAATGTCAAGAGCGTTGACCGGAGCGAAAAGACTCCCCAGGTTGCTCAGAAGATGGCTATGCATGTCCGTAACGGAAGCAATGATAGCGCATCGTCTAGTCGAAGCAGTCAGTCGCGATCTGCCTCGGTAAGTTGGTCCTTTTCATCGCCATTCCTAATCCAATCGCACTGTGGATTTTGGGGGCCCTTTTGTAAGTCGTGTGCATACTAACCAGGGATTGATGTGCAGTCTTCCAACCGCAATCCGACTACCCCCACCGGCAACCCCTCTTCACCGGGCGCTGACGAAACACCGGTCAAGAGCGATCAGCTCAAGGTAGCCAATATACCAGCGAGAGGTTCATCTGCCGATGGAGTTAAGCGGACACTTAGTCCTTCTCCGTTATCCAAACCCGCCACGATGGCAAATGAACCAACTGGTGATGCCGCCGCCGCCGCCGCCGCGCCCTCGAGCAAGAGTGCGGCATCTCCCGCGGCAAAGCAGCTCGCAGCCATCAATGAAAAGGACGTCAAGGGAAAGACTAAAACCTCGAGGCTTCGCCGCGCCTTTTCATTTGGAAGCGCAGCGGAAGTCCGAAAGGCTGCTGGTCCTGATGGCGAAGGCATGGAAAGAGTGGAAGTATCCAAGCTCCGCAAAGACCCAACATCTGAGGAGGCCTATGATGCTGAGCAAGCGCGGATTGCCGAAGCACAAGAAGCCGCGGGCATTGGCAACAGCATCTATGGCGGTCGCTTCTTTGGTGGATCAACGGACAACCTTTCCATCTCGTCTACTGCCTCATCTGCTTCTATTATGATCAGGAAGATGGGCCGTGGCATGAAAAAGAGCACCCGTTCGCTGGTTGGCCTCTTCCGGCCAAAGTCGGTCGTGGGCGTGCCCAGCGGCCGACGGTCCTGTTACCGAGGGACAGGCTGCCGTGTCCATGATCACTGTGGAAGCAGAGACTCGACGTGTCAACGTGACCGCGGACCCCCAGGCCGGCAAAGGTGGTACGGGATTTCCTCGCCTTGAGCGCAACTCTCTTGACGCTACTCAGATCCCTGAAATTGGAGCAGAGCGTCTGGGCAGTGCAGGAACCGATAACTCTGGGCCTCGTAAGAGCATTGTGGGTGGTGAAAAAGAGCGTGCAGAGGTACTTGCGGCGGTTCGCAAGGGCATTTTGAAGCGTACGTATCGCCTCGTGTGTTTTCTGTCATGTCTATTAGCGGTTGATTAACTGACAACAGGTTCAGGCTCTTCAAGTCCTTCCATTCGGCCGTCTGAGTCGCCAGACCTCGTTCTGCCAAACATTCCAGCTGTCGCCGACTCGCCCAATTCAAGTGCGCCGAGTACGCCAAATGATGACGGCAAAAGAACCGGATCCCCTGCGATTGGTACTGAGGACTACTTCATGAGTGCTCTAGGCCGGCTTGGAAAGAGCCGACCCGGAACCCCCCAAGCTGGCCCCAAGAGGAATGCCACGTTTTCACCACGCATCATCTTTTACGACACATGGCCTAGCCAAGAGTATGATCGCCGCGGTGAAATTGCCACGTGCAACCGTCTCACACCGATGCTGGCTCAGCAAATCAAAGAAGAGCTGAACAGCTTCAAAATGGTTCGTCGAAACTCAATTTGTTTACCCGATGTGGGTTCTAGAAGGACCTAAATAAACTAACTCGATTTTAGGAAATGGAAGTCCATGAAAATTCCAAAGATTTATACGCATTTCTTCTGATGATATTATCCGATGGACGAAAATCTTGTCAGCTGATTATTTTTTTTCCCCTCTGCTACCACGGGGTATCAAAGCCCCAACCATGTATTTCTTCACATTTACCATTTGCGGCGTTTAGGGACAGCATAGTAAGGTGTCACGGGCGTTTTGTCACACTGCCTCACTACATGTCATGGTATTTAGCCCTTAAAGACTCATACATCTCATTAATATTCAGTTGGAACTCGTTGGCGCGAGGAATGGGCGATTGGGGATGGTGGGAAGAGCCGGCGTCGGATGGATGCCGTCTGTCGTCATTGAAAAATCGGAAACTCGTGGCTGCCGCCTCTTATGGCTCGGCCGCGAGGACTGAGGATAAAAGAACAGCATGTTAAGCTGACACGATGCCACGTTGGCACAGGACGAGCATGTAGAGTTGACCGTGGAGGCGAACACGTTTAGGTATGGCAACTCTGCCGATTGGAAGGTGAAATATAGGCCGGCAACTTGTGTTTTTTTCCCTCTGCTTCATTCTTAACTATGTCTCTATAGCCGGATTTAGTCTATGAGCGTGATGTGTCTGGTGTCTCCTTTTTCAGCAAATAAAAACTCGGTACTTTTTAATCAATTCTTGCCTGGAGGGAGGCGTTTTTGCTACTAATATCTGCCAAGAGTGGGACATGTCGTGCTCAGCCCACTATTGTCTTTGCATGGGATTGTCGATCTAGATGTCTATAAATAGCATGAATTGGCACTTTTAGATGTTTCTGCTGTTTATTGTGCTGAGCAGGAAACTTTGAATACATTGGGGGCTAATCTTGTAGTATTTGATGTCATCGTAGGCTGAGGGTAATTCTGGGGAAAGTTAGTGTTGTCCGGGTATTAATCAGCCCCGCCGTTTAGTAAACATCAGTTTGATGGCTTTTTTTTTCCAACGCCGCCATAGAAAAAAAAAAAGAAAAAAAAAAGTCTTGGTCACATTCATCTTTCGCTCATTGACCCTCGAAACGACTCTCCCGTCCACCAAGTGCATAGGCAGTGCTTCTTTTGGGAGCACTTATGTGGCAGGGCTTGCTTGGAAAGACTGTGACACATCGATTGTTGCTTCAGTCTCGATTCTCTGCTGTTCCCTGTACTTTCCGTGGGGTTGCGACCATGACCGCGACAGATGCGGCCAAGGGAGCCGAACCGCCCAAGACGCAGAAGCTCCATGGACGGGCGTTTTACGAGAGCATTGGGAGTCCCAAGTTTATCGTGGCTCCCATGGTGGACCAATCCGAGTTTGTTTGTCTTGCATTGGAATCCTGGCGCGCTCTGGTGTGCCGTGTTTTGCTAACGTTTTCTGTGCTCGACAGGCCTGGCGAATGCTCACACGATCCTTCTTGCTGCCCTCGGAGCAGTCCAAGCTGCTGGCTTACACGCCCATGCTCCACGCCCGACTCTTCTCCCAAGACGAAAAATACCGAAGGGCGCATTACCAGGCTATTCGAGCGGGATCCGACGAGCCTTGGCTGGACGGGAACCCAAAGATTGACCGGCCGCTCTTTGTCCAGTTTTGCGCAAACGATGCCGAGGCGCTGCTCTCTGCGGCGCAACACGTTGTTCCGTACTGCGATGCCGTCGACTTGAACCTCGGATGCCCCCAGGGCATTGCGCGCAAGGGCCACTACGGAGCGTTCCTACAGGAAGATCAAGATCTCATCTTCAAGCTCATCAACACATTGCACAAGGAGCTTTCCATCCCGGTCACGGCCAAAATCCGCGTGCTGGAGACTAAAGAGAAGACTCTGGAATACGCAAAGAATGTGCTGAAAGCTGGAGCTTCTATCTTGACCGTGCATGGACGGAGACGGGAGCAGAAGGGACACCTTACTGGGGTGGCCGACTGGGAGATGATTAGATTCCTCAGAGATAGTCTGCCGCCGGAAACTGTGCTCTTTGCAAACGGTAACATCCTACAAGACGGGGATCTACAAAAGTGTTTGGACGCGACTGGAGCGGATGGCATCATGTCGGCCGAGGGAAACCTCAGCGATCCCGGCCTCTTCGGCAGCCCGCCGCCGGTACAAGAGAAGAGCAGGGAGTACTGGAGGGGCAAGGACGGAAAAGGCGGCTGGAGAGTTGATGCCATCACCAGACGATACCTGGACATTTTGCACAAATACGTCTATGACAGCGAGCCTCCACAGAGACGGCCGCTGTTTGTCCCGGGCGACGATGCCGCCTGGATCACGGAGACGGAGAGCTCAGACGACGCGGACGAGCCCGCCAAGAAGAAGAGGAAAAAGGAAAGACGATAAGAGCCTCAACTCATCGCCCAACCTCTCGGCGCTGCAGCCCCACATGTTCCACGTCCTCAGACACTTTGTCACCAAGCACACCGATATCAGAGATCAGCTGGCAAGGGCCCGCAAGGACGGCATCGACGGCTACGAGCGGGTCCTCGCGGCCGTGGAGAAGAGAGTGGCCGAGGGCCTGCTGGAATACGAGCAGACGGACGGCCGGAGCTTCGACGAGGAGCTGGACAAGGTGATTAGCGAGCGGACCCTGGAGGGCGTGCCCGAGGAGGAGAGCTCCATCGGCACCATCAAGAGGTGTAAGCGCCCTTGGTGGGTGGCCCAGCCCATCATTCGGCCGCTGCCGAGCGAGGCCCTGGCCAAGGGGGCCATTTCTCTCAAGAAGGACAAGGGCAAGGCCAAAGACAAGGCCGACGACGACGCCAAGGCGAAGAGTGGCAATGGGGTGGCGGAGGATAACAAGGAGACGGAAGCACAGCAGCAGACAAGGCAGGAGATTGCGTCCAGAGACGAGCTCGTCTCCGGATGAGACACTTGCAGGAAGCAAGGGAGGATGAGGAGAGATGCCGTCGGGTAGCAAAGATACCGGTGCTTCGTACATGAATAGACAACTAGCTAATGCATTATCTTTTAGCAAGACCGTAAAGATACTCGTACCGTGCTTAGATGATCATCTTTTTTTACGCCCCCCCCCTCCTCCATCTGAAACTCGCTTTCCAGCGTCATGTTGCCGTGGCATTGCTGCTCAAGCATTGCAGAAGCGTGTGTACGGGCCCTGCAGTCATCGCTCCTCCAGCAGCTTGAATGGCCGCCTTCACAGCCGCCATCCCCATCCCTCCAGCTCCCGCACTCTGCAAAACGGCAAACAGACTCTGTGCCGCAATCGGGCCTATGCTCGCTTGGATGGCTGCAGCCAGAGAACCTTGAGAAGTTCCAGTTAATAATCAACCAAGTTTTTTTTTTCTTTTTCTTTTTCTTCATAATTTTGACACGCCATACCCTGTGCTACACCACCAACTCCAAAGCCAAGTGCGCCCAAGAAGGGAATGGCAACGACCACAGGGGCAGCGGTGACGGTTATGCCGCTGAGTAGAATCGCCGCTTCGATGGGATGTTCGGTTACGAAATGCTCAATCTTTTTGGATGTTGGATGCAAGCGTTAGCACATGTGTAATGCATAAGACTGGTTTTTTTTTTTGGAGAGGGTGTGGGCAAATATGCATGTGCCAACTTACACACTCTTGAGGGGTCATGATGTAAAGAAAATGGCAGAATCGGCCGCCCTCGCTAAACGAAGATCTCTTGTAATGTTGTGCCTCGCGTCTTTTGGTTTCTTGGTCTGCTTAGGAGACGATTCCTCTTTCGATCTTTTCGATTTCGCTGGAGAGCCATCGGGAATCAGGATCAGAGCGGCAAGCCAAGGCATAAATTAATTTTGAGGCGCGTACGCAGACGTTCCAATTACGCTCTGCCAACTGTCACCGCAGGGAGCGGGAGCCAGTGAAATGAGCATTTCGGTCTGCATGCAGGTGATGAATATGCACACGGCAATTAATTCACCTGATGGCCCGCATCTAACGCCGAATTCCCTGCTTTGATTCGTGCATCAGTCTGCGGATGCAGCTGTGGTGAGTGACTGGTGCGGCCTGGTGGCTGGGAAGTAATACTGCGGCATGCTTTCCTGGTGCGTGCTAGCTTGTGTTCATCAAGATGCGTATTCGATTCGTCGTTTGATGCCGATGCTGCATTCTCACTGCTTGAGGGAGAGATTAGCCAGGTTGATGAATGCCTTTTCGAGGCTATTAATAACCCACGGCAAGCATCATACCGATCAAGGAAGCTGGGGGGTTTTTTTTCCACACGGACATACGACTGTAAGCCTGCGTCGATAATCCCAGCACACCGAGAACCTCTTGCATAGACTCACGTGCAGTTAAATGCACCCCGTAAACTGCTTTAATTTGCTCTCAAGGACCAGGTTGTGCGTGCTGATTGCTTCCTGTTATGCCGTCTCTTTAGTGAAAGATATGCCACGGACATTGACTGGAGAGGAGAACGGCCCGATATTGGTGAAGAGAAGGGGTGTGATTGTTGTTGGGCGTGTATTCCCTCGAGATAACAAGCTAGGTAGACGATATACCTCGTTTGATTGGAGAGAATGGCCGAAGGAGAGCGTGCAGTAGAAGATACTGAGAGAAAGCATTACTTTACTAGACAAACGGCAGATGGACGATAGGATGAGCGGCTCGATATGGCTAACAACTCTTTGGGATTGAGACTGGACGTCAATCGCACATGGCATTTTGATAACTGCCCGCTCAACTGAAAAATCTCTTTGTGATAAGAAGCGGCCGCGAAATGGACAAGGCGATGGATCGGTTTCCCAGCCTCTCGATATGCACACCCCCGTATCTTCTTGTAATGGAATCCAGCCTCGCCGTGTCGTCCCGGTAATTGCATTGTGAACATGGCCAGATATTGAGAAATTCGATTGCAAATTGACGCTTCTGGCCAGCAAAAGTTGAGCAAAAGAAGAAGAAGGTGATGCTGTGACGACATTGCATCGGTAGATCGGATTATCGTAACCCAGTCCCGTTCCTTCCCTCGTGTGCTTCTAGGTAGCTGCCGATCTTCACCCACCCTACCTAGGTAGTATTGAGTGCTTAATCCAACCTTCTTTATAATTTCGCCTCGATCCATTCGTTAATGCAGGTAATATCGCAATCGTCACGGGGTAAAGCTATCGATGTCGATACTGAGTGTCGATTAAGAAGCAAATGGGTTCGTTGAAAGAATGCAGAATGATCGGCAACTCAACTCGAGGGAGCGAGTTCATTCAATATCGAATGGAATACGACGCACTAGCTGATCATGGTAAGATGCCCCAATGTTGCCCCAAGGTCCCAATATCCTTGCGAATCTAGCGAGTTGGCCATACTTGTCATCCTTTGTCCTTTGAGAAAATAGTATTGACGGTGCTTCCTCACAGATTGAGCCTGAACATCCTTCTATGCCCTGTAATTGCTTTCGGACTCGAGTTCATTTTCACAAAATGCCATTCCATTACTGCCAACTTCTACTATTGTCCGACTCCTCTTTATGTTAGCATCGTGACAGCTGTATTCGAATTCTCGATCACTCCCGTCGTTTACTGAAGGAGAGACATCGCGGCGGGCACCTTGGATGCACGGTACTCGTCGTTGGCATTAGCAAGGATCCTGGTTTGCCATCTATCTCAACGGGAGGTCCGACGCCTATTATCGCTGAGAATCGATACTCAAACTACTTTGCCGGCGTGTTAATTGTTTCTTGGCAGCGTGACGATCACTAAGAAGATATGTTGGTCGCCTGAAAAAGAAGCATCCATGATCGTACGGGAGAGACTTACTCATAGCTACTTACTATAGAGTTCAGCCAAGCCGCCAAACTTGAGATAAGTCCAAAAGCTTCTTCTGAGTCTGAATTAGTCTGGTAAGTATAGGTGCTTTAGAATCTTGAGGGCGGTGTGATTAACGGAGAGAGAAGAGTCATTCTTGGATACAATTTGGTGACCAAGCTGTGACAAGTAAGTCACGACAATATCGGGATGTTAATGTCAAACAGCGACGACAACCTCCTATCTAGTGATTTTGAGACAACAACATCCGCAGGTTTGATTCCGGACGCCATTAAAAGGGGAAACAGTCTCGCGGATATTTTGAGCAGGTCCTTGGCCAATGGGATCCCATTCCGGCAGAATTGGCCATTATTGAATCCTACGATGAACCTGGCCAACAAGATGAATGGGAGGGCGGGGACTTTGTGGCCTTCCACAACATCCTTTGGCTGGAGGTTGCCTCAACAGGCCTCTAAGTGGGTGCTAAGGCGGCCTGCATCGCAGATGCTTATGCATATAATACGCCGTCGAGGGAGCGATGCTCCATCACTCTGCACTGATTACGAGTTGCATGCGTGTGCGTGACCCGTGTCAGGCTGTCGATTGTCCAAGTTGCTAAAAAGATGAAAAAAAAACAGGGGGCGCCTTTCCGAGGCCTACCGCCACCAAAGTGCATATGCGGCCTCGCAGCTAAGTGCAAGTGAGTTCTCAAATCTTGGTTTCAATATTCATATGCAGCCAAAGTTCGCTGCATGGGCCGGAGCAGCTTGGTTAAGCGGTGGCTGCGCTTCGCATGAAAGTCATGTTGTCGTGTCGTGTCCGCCTGGCCTGCAGCTCCTCACCATTCCATTGGACGTCGGCTGCTCTATCAGTTCCTCCGCTGCGACATGTCGTGCTGCTATTCGACCAGCGCAATGCTGTGCGAGCGCCACCTCAGTGGCCAAATCAGAAGTCACAGGGCGATGCCTGGAGATGAGAAGGGCATCGCACAGTCTTTCTACCATGCATATAAAATGACGATCTATACTTGTTTCATTCCTCCTCGCTAGATATGCGTCCTCTCTGGGAGTGAGTATTATGTTCAGCAATTCTTGAACCACTCAAAGTATTGGAGATGACGGAAAATCAAGAGCAGCTGCGGAGGTTGGAGGAGCAATGGAATTTAGTCATGGCAGAAGATGAGCGTAAACATGCATTGATCTCAGTGAGGCCCCAGAATCCGTTGCTTCCAGAAAAGTTCCCAATGATGCACAGGCTAAGACCCCCTTCTAGGATTTGTTCGGCCACATCAGCGATTTGACGGCGCAGCTCGCCGAGGCTCACATGGACCTTCGAGACCGAAAGGACATGCTTGAGCTCAAACGCACCAAGCTTGATCAAGCTGAGAAGCAGATTGAAGATTTACGACGCAAAACGGTGAGAAGAAAGCGGCTAATGCCTGGAGATGAGAGGAGGGAGCTAACCACGGTCACGCAGGATGAGCATGTTTTTAGTATGGTTATAATTGATGGCGACAATATGCCGGTGAGTATACACGTGCCTTACGCCGCCGGCTCCCCCTCCCTCGCGGCTAGAGACGCGCTGACTGTTTATAAACAAAACAGTTTCAAGATGAATTTGTGAGAGATGGCCTGCTGGGGGGCAAGAGGGTAGCTAGCCTCCTGAGGAAGGCGATAACCGAGGATATCAAGACAAGATTTCCATCCCTTCCTGCCAACGCGCAGGTGGTGATTCGTGTATATGCGAATTTGAAAGGGCTGTCCAAGAAATATAGAGAGCTTCTGCCTGAATCGGCATCGTTTGAAGATTTTGTTCGAGGGTATAACACAGTTCATCCCACCTGCGACTTTATTGACGCGGGGTGTGGTAAAGAATGCGCAGACGAGAAGATCAAAGGTGAGCTGCGTCGTGAATTGGAGTTTTCCTCTCCTGTTTTCAATACTGGTTATAGGGTTGCAACTTGTATACTGATATGACAAAGCGGCCCTCAAGTTTGGTCTCGGCGACAGCCATTGCAAGCAGGTGTTTTTTGGTGGGCCAGGAGACAACGGATATGCCCGCGTGTTCGACTCTTTCCTCGAAGATCAGACTATTCGAGGACAAATAACGCTCATGGCAGGTCCTCCCTTTGCCTACGAGCTGGCAGCAATCAAAGACAAGTTCCAAAATGTGGCGTTCGAAAACATCTTTAGGGGCCAAAAGCTCCCCAATGAGGCGAACCGCAGGACCTCGTTCCACATTACACCGCCAGGAACACCGATGCCTACAAACGCTCCATTGAGCTTTGCAGCTGCTGCCAAGGTGCCCAGTAGTCCAGCACATAGTGCTCCCGCTCAGCTATACTGTCCGGAGCCGAAGCCGTCGCCCAATGGAGTCATATTGCGCAACAGGCTGGGACAGAGGGTGGACTCGCGCCTTTCGTATTCGCAGTCTGATTTCTCCAGCTTGAAAGACCGTAAGCTCTGCAACAATTTCCACCTCTTGGGCAAGTGTTACTATCTTGACAAGTACGGGAAATGCCACCACATTCACGGGGAAAAATTGACTGCCCAGCAGCTGGAAGCCTTGCGAGGTATTGCCCGTCAGTCTCCATGCCTGAACGGACTGAGCTGCAGCCAGACAGATTGCGTGGCCGGGCATCGATGCCCCAGGGAGCCTTGCCATTTGGAAAACTGCTGGTTCCCCAAGGAGATGCACGGCGTTGACTCTCAGGTCATTGACTGAGGCTTACGAGCAACTTAATAATTGTTTTTATATGGCAGGCATACGGACGGGAATTTGTAACGTTTTGGGGTGGACGGATGAATTGGATGGCTCACTGGCTGTCCGGCGTTATCATGAACGGAATACATGTGGTTCATTGGGATGCCGGCAGCATTGCTTCAACGGCAATGACGGAATTTGGCACTAGTTAATGTTTTTAATCTTCTCTGAGCAAAAGGAGACGGCGAGAAGTAATGGATAGTCTAGGTACCTTGAGTATGTTGAGGGCTCGGAACTTGAAATTGAGTATTGATGAGCTCCATACACCACGTTGTTTCTATCAATATCATGGGGCACTAGCAGTACCGTGGGGGGCTATCAGGGCCACCGGAAAGCCCCCAAATGTCGACCCCATCCACTGTGGCACCGCTAAATGGACCCCTTCTAGGGGGGCACTTTCAGCTATGTTTTGTTCGCTAAAGACATGGATGGAACCTAGCTTACCTACCTATGTGACCAGTTGACCGACTCGATCGATTCTTGATTTCGCTCGTCACAACCAAGACTGGTAAACGCGTCTCCCGGATCCAAAAAAAGGATGCACCCGATTCATCGTCACCCCTTAAAAACCCACGAGAAGCCACCGTTGCCGCTCTGCTGCCGGCTAAGATGTTCTTTTTAGCCCCGACCCCGAGCAGCTTGTGGTCGGGTATTCTGGATTCGGAGCCATCGCGAGGTACCAGACGAGCTGAGGCGTCACTGGCCAAGGGCCAAGTACCCCCAGATAAGCCCTACGCACAAAGGGCTAAAGACGGCGCGGATTCGGCCCCACGACGGCCAACTTTTGCTCCCCCAAACATGTTCCTGCAACGCCTTTTGCTTCCCTGGACAGCCGCTTTTCGGCGACTATGAAGCTCTCTCGGCCGGATCCCCGCAAAGTGGGGGAGGGGCTTTGGGTGCTGTCGTGGGGGGGAGAAATCAGGTGCAAGTTGACGGCTGAGGCGAGGTTGGAACGTGTTGGAACTGCGGCAATCAGGGCTCTTGTATGATATATTAGAGTCCGCCGGTCCCGGATCGAGGTTTGTTCTGTCTTCTTTAGTGGATGTTGCCCATATTGTGCGTCACGGTAAGGTGAAGCAGAGAGACAAGAGAAGAGAAGCGCTATAGCTGATGTGTGTTTGGTGCTGACTTGACTTGCTCTCCAGACTACAGGCTTTGGACAGCCAGGCATATCGTCGACTTTCTTACTCTACAACAAAATGTCTCGGCAAAGCACTCCGCTGGTCAGCGGCTGGACCTTTAGGCAGCATCAAGGTCCTTCGACAGAATGGCTGCCGGTGGAAAAGGTGCCAACGCAGGTTCACACGGATCTGTTGGCCAACAAAAAGTATGCCTCTATATGGGGGAACCACACATGTAGACAACTTTTACCAGAGCAATGCACGGCTAACATATATCTAGGATTCCAGATCCCTTTGTGGACCTGAATGAACGCGCTGTTCAGTGGATTGGCGACGAGGACTGGGAGTACCAAGTGGCAATTACCCCTGATGCCATGCAAGGTGGAAATGTGACAAGAGACCTGGTCTTCAGCGGTCTCGACACCTTTGCCACCGTCTATCTCAATGATGAAAAACTGCTGGAATCGGAGAATATGTTTGTCTCTTATCGTGTAAATGTCACAGACCGCATCAAAGTCGGGTCGGAGAATACCCTCCGCATCGTCTTTCACTCCGCCATCGTCAGAGGTGAAGAGCTCATCAAGGAGCACGGCCATGAGCACAACTTCTACGTCCGACAGACTGAGAGGAGCCGTGTCCCGGTGCGGAAAGCCCAGTACAACTGGGGCTGGGATTGGGGCCCAATTCTCATGACGGCCGGGCCTTGGAAACCCGTCACTCTCGAGACGTACGTCGCGAGGATTGACGATGTCTGGGTTCAGAGCGAAGTCAGCCAGGATCTGTCGTCTGTTTCCGGATCCATCCTCGCTCGGGTAGCTGGCGCCCCGAGCCAGGATGCCCAAGTCTCGGTGGCCCTGTCATTAGATGGCCAGACGGTGTTCCAGCAGGCAGTGGACGTTGCTTCGGCTAAAGATGGACTGATCAAGGTTCCGTTTAAGCTCGAGAAGCCCAAGCTTTGGTATCCAAAGGGATACGGAAGTCAGCCCCGTTACCAGCTGGACGCCAAGCTCCACCACAAGGCTTCTGATGCCAAAGAAATCGACAGCCAGTCGAAACTGGTCGGGTTCCGACGAACCGAGCTGGTTCAAGAGCCAGATGCTCACGGCAAATCTTTCTACTTCCGCATAAACAACGTCGACGTGTTTGCCGGTGGCTCATGTTGGATCCCTGCCGATAGCTATCTCGCCGGGGTGCCCTCAGAGCGATATTATGAATGGGCCAAGCTCATGGCAGAGGGCAACCAAGTCATGCTGCGAGTCTGGGGAGGTGGTGTCTACGAAGAAGATGCTCTTATCGAAGCTTGCGACGAGTTTGGCATCCTAGTGTTCCACGACTTTCAGTTCGCTTGCGCATCGTATCCCGCCTACCCGTCCTATCTAAAGACTCTGGAAGAGGAAGCGAGGCAGCAGATCCAACGCCTGCGGACGCACCCCTCCGTGATTGCTTGGGCGGGCAACAACGAGGATTACCAGGTCCAAGAGAGGTATAAGCTCGACTACGACTTTGACAACAAGGATCCAGAATCATGGCTCAAGTCTTCGTTTCCCGCGCGGTATATTTATGAGCACCTCCTGCCAACATGGGTCGAGGAAGAAGACCCAGGCAAGATTTACCACCCAAGCAGTCCCTGGGGAGATGGCAAGCCCACGGCCGACCCGACCGTTGGCGATATTCATCAGTGGAACAGTGAGTTTTTCTACCCCCTATTTTGATTCTTCCCATTGCACCTTTGAGAGCCCAGCATTGCTAACAGACGTTTGACAGTCTGGCACGGAGCCATGAACAAGTACCAAGAGGCCGTCGGCATGGGTGGCCGATTCGTCAGTGAGTTTGGCATGGAAGCATATCCTCATCTTAGCACCACACGCCGCATGGCCAGCGACCCGGCGCAGCTCTACCCCGGCTCCATGGTCCTCGATGCCCACAACAAGGCCATCGGCCACGAACGCCGCATGATCAGCTACGTCGTGGACAACTTCCGGCCCCGGCTCGATCTCGGCGGCTACACTCACCTGACGCAAATCGTCCAGTCAGAGACGATGCGTGCCGCGTACAAGGCCTGGCGAAGACAATGGGGCAAGCCCGGAGCCAGGCAATGCGGTGGTGTTCTGGTATGGCAGCTCAACGACTGCTGGCCAACCATGTCGTGGGCCGTGGTGGACTACTACCTCATCAAGAAGCCGGCCTACTACGCCATCTCGCGGGCACTGCGGCCCGTCGACGTTGGCGTGCACAGGACATTCCATGACTGGACCCAGACAGGAGACTGGGTTGACAAGGACTCGGGCCTCGTCACCGGCCAGGTCGACCAGACCCTCCCAGCTCGCAAGGGAACCTTTGACGTCTGGGTCGTCAGCAACGACACCAAGCCCGTCGAGCTGAGCCACGTCGTGCGCTTCATCTCCGTCCGCTCAGGAAAGGACGTCGTCGACCCCATCAAGTCCACAATCACCGCCGCCGCAAACTCCACTACCGACGTCCTCCAGGGCAAGCCGCTCCCGCCGTCGATCCCCAACCCCGCGGACCTCACCAAGCCCTTCAACCTGGCCGAGTACGACCCCTACGTCGTGCACGCCACCATCACCGATGCGTCCACCGGCACCCTCGTCGCCCAAGATATTGCCTGGCCCGAGCCTATTAAATTCCTCGACCTGTCTGACCGGGGTATTTCGTTTGCGGTTTCGCCCTCAAAGGACGAGGTCGTTGTTTCGGCCGAGAAGCCCGTCAAGGGATTCGTGTTTGAGGAGGTTGAGGGGTTGAAGCTGAGTGACAATGGCTTCGACATTGTGCCGGGCGAGAAGCACACCGTCAAGGTGGAGGGCGCTCTGAAAGCGGACCAGTTGCTGTGGACGTGTGTTGGAGCCCCTGAGGCGTCGTTGACGATTTCTAGAGCATCTTCTTCGCTGCCCCTTCGATAGAGTAGTAAAAGCATTGGCCTTCTTCGTAATAAGATAACATATATAATGGAACGGTTGACATCTACGATTGCCTCACTACGTGACACAAAACAAAGAATACGAAGAAATGGCCAATGTACACATTAAATGTTCATTCTCAATTTTTAATCGCTAACGACATCAATAAAGAAGGGGGTCCAAAACTTGACGTAGGGAAAAACCCAGGATAAAATCTCCCCAATCCCACTCAATCCATTAACACACATATCCGATTCCCAACCCATTTCACGAAACCGTCCCAATCTGGCGATAGAGAGATATGAAAAAAAAAAAAAAAAAGAGTAATAGTAATTATACCAAATTTACAGGGATGTAACCGAAAAACTTCTAAGTCTCCCGCCGACCACGCTTCACAGGAGGCGGCGACCTGGACACGCTCTCGCTGTCGTACCGCCGTCTCTTCATCGGCACAGGACTCTTCTTTGGCGGACGATCTGCCAAATCATCCCCTGCCCTGCGCGAGGGCGGACTACGGCTGCGCGACGGGCTGTAAGAAGCCCTTTTGCCGCGCGAAGGAGGGGCCGGAGACCTTGATCTCGACTTTGATCTCGAGTCCTCGCGGGACGGCGAGCGGCTGATATCCCGCCTGGGCTTCTTCCGGGGTCCTCCGCTGCTGACAGACGAGCTGTTTCTGCGACCAGCAGGTCCGCCGGGGCTCTGGCGCGGTCGGCCCCGTCGAGGCGGCGGGCTGGCCGAGTTTGCGTCCCTCTCTCGTCGCGGCGGCGATGGGGAGCGGCTGTAGGAGCTGTACGAGTTGCTTCGCGCACGGCCACGGTTCCGTTGTGGAGGCGGAGACTGTGAGGAGCGCGAGCGCGAGCGCGAGGAGTAGCTTCGGCTTCTGGTAGCATCTCGTCGGCCTCCCCGTCTGGGAGGACTAGCGGAGTATGACCCTCGATCTCGTCCGCGAGAGGAGACAGAGTTAGACCGAGACCGGGATCGTGACCGCGAGTCAGAGTATGATCGATCCCTTGCACCGCGTCGTGGCGGAGTTCGGGAAAGGGATCGGCCTCGGCTGTCGCCACGACGAGCCGCAGACCGAGAACGGGAGCGAGATCGAGAAGAGTATGATGAGTGCGTATAAGACGAGTAGCTTGAGACAGACTCCGAATCCGAGCGGTCCTGGGCAGGGGGTGCGGGGAGCGCGGGCTTGGGCATGTTTTGGAGGTGCTCTCGCATCTCCTCGGTCAAGACACCCATGCCAATGCTGGTAAAGTAGTTGATGGAGAATCTGATGTTGCGGGGGTTCTCGCGGGGGAAGATGCCTTCGAGGCTGGGGCGGAGGGTTTCGTCAGTCATGCGTGCCCTCAGCTTGACCATGCCGACCTCCTCCGAGATGTGCTGGAACAAAATCTTGATGAAGATGCGGCTGCTGGACGTGGTTTCATCCTCGTTCAGGTGGATGACGGAGAGGCAGTGCCAGCCGAGGGAGTCGGCGGCAAACATGTGGCCGAACAGCATGGCAATGTTTCGTAGCTTGTTGTTCTCATAGCGGTGGATCGTCTCGTAGTACTTGGCAAAGGCCTGCTCAAAGAGATCGCACCACAGGCGGTTGATCTTGGCAAACCGCTCACCAATCAGGCCAAAGAACTTTGTGTACGTCTTTTCCTGGGAGCAACACTCGACAATCATGGATGGCAGCTCAGGCTCCTGGCCAGCGGGCAGATTGATCTTCATCAGTTTGTGGACTGCTTCCTCTGGATCGGCGCTCGACATGATGGTGAGGTAAATGGTTCTTCGTAGATTGACCAGGTCGGCGTTGGACTGGTCCTTGATCTCCATGGCCTTGGATTCCTCCTCCTCCTCTTCATCGCTCTCGTCCTCGTCATCCTCGTCGCCGTCTTCATCGTCGCTCCCCTCGCCGAGAATTTCCGCCTTGAGTTTCCGGTAAGCCTCTTCGTGCTCCTCCCACTCAGAGTCGATTTTGAAGATGTTGAGTCCATCCTGGACATCAATCTCGCCATCAAGCTCCACCTTGTGTGTGATTTGGTCCTCCTCCTCGACCAGATCCAGCTCCTCCTTGATGGCCGGGCTCTCCTTGAACTTGTCCTTTCGGATCTGGAAAAGCACCTCAATCATATACTGGGTTCGCTTGTCAATGTCGGACTCGTGAAGGATGTTGCGGAACTGGTCGAAGACGGCCATGGAGATGGCGGGCTGCATCTCCTCCAAGTACTGCCCGACCTCCTTGCAGAAGCCCACGGCAATCTCCACGCTGTCGTCGGTCGGCTTGTGCAGGAGCAGCAGCAGGATCTGGCCGGCCAGCATCTCGTGCTGGACCTGCTGGTTGATGAGGTGGGCGAGAAACGTCGTCGAGGAGAGGCAGACGGCCTTGTCGTTTCGCTTGAAGCCCTTGCGGAACTGCATGATGAGGCGCCGGATGAGCAGCTCGCCAACCTGCGGCAGCTTGGTGTTGACAATGGCCGCCATGGCCGCGTAGATGGGCGTAAAGGGCAAGCTGGCCGCCTGGGCCTTCATGATGGACCGGCAGAACAGGCCCCGCCCCCGGATCAGGTTCTCGCCAAACAGCTCGGGGACAATGTGCTTGATGTTGGCCGTGTTGACTTGTTGATCAGGCCGTTGATGCTCTTCGTTGACGCAGCCTCCCACGCCATCCGCTGGTACTCCTTGCTGGTCTTGTCCGTGATCTGCGCCTGCAGCGCCCTGAGCCTCGCGGGCGGAATGTACGTGCCTCCCGACCGCATGTTGAGCAGCTTCTCGTACTCGGCCTTTGCCGCCGCCTGCTTCTCCTCCTCCGTCCGCACCGGCACCGGCACCGGCGAGCGCGCAGCACGAGCGGGACGATAGGAATCGCCGCCCTCTCGCTGCTTTCCGCGCTCGCGGTGCGGCATGTCGACCACGGCCGACGCCATCGTTTTTCGCGATCTAGCTGGAGAAGAAAAGTGTCGTCGAGGTTCGTAAAGAAAAAAAGAGTCAAAAGAAGGAGGCGAGCAATCGAAGCTGAATATAAGCGAGCGTGCGAGACAATGCGGTTGCACAAGACGAGTTGTCTCCCACGATTGAGACGGCGCGGACGATGTTTTATTCCAAGAGCAAGAAAGTTTGAGACGACGCAGGCAAAGCAAAAGCAAAGCAAGCAAAGCCACCAAAAGGCTAGGCTGAAAGAAAAGAAAAAAAATCATGCACGGGCCATGTCCCGAATGCTATCTGCGCCACACCCAGCGACTACCGCTTCCATCCAAACCTCTACCTCGTCAACTCATAATCTCCACCGCACAGATCCGTGTACCTACCGCACCGCCACAAGTACCGCTCCCAACTCGCACCAGCAAACAAGCCCCTAAAAAGGCTCCTCGGTATTGAATCTCAATCCCTGGCGCGTCGCCCCAAACCAAAAACCGAACCCACTGTACTTCATGCCAGCGTGGGCACATCGCCTACCAACCTTCTCGTTCGCGATTTCAGCTGCCAACCTTCTCTCCTCCTCCCCCCCAAAAAGAAAAACCACCCACGCTCCTTTATATTCTTCGCCCCGGTTCCTCTCTATACGGAGACATCAACTCGTCCACATCACATCTTCCCAATCTCCCGTCCAATTAATCGCATCTCGATAGACAAAAGACCAACGCTTCCCAACAATGGTTCGTCCCATCGCCCCCCCCCCTTCATCCTAGTGATATCACCACCTCTTCTCTCGAAATCGCTCGACACGACACACAGCAGCTAAACTCTCTCCCAGCTCGATAAACTCGTCGGTTTCGCCATGCTTGTGGCCGCATCCGTCATCTTCCTCTACTACACCATCTGGACCCTTCTCATGGTAAAGCCTCTCCTCCCTTAACTATGCCTTGCTTTGCTTTGCTTTCTAGTTAACTATGCTTTGCTTTGCTTTACTTTGCTTTTAAACTTTGCTTTGCTTTGCTTTGCTTTTAAAAGGAAAAAACTCAAAACCCCGTACTGACAAAAAAACTCACAGCCCTTCGTTGACGTCGACCACCCCCTCCAGAACCTCTTCCTCCCGCGCGTCTGGGCCATTCGCATCCCCGTCATCCTCCTCCTCCTGGGTTCCGCCGTCGTCGGCTCCTTTGTCGGCATGGTCATGATTCGGAGCAACCAGAAGAAAGCCGCAAAGGCAAAGGCCGCTGCCAAGAAGAAGGCGTAAAGAAGAAGAAGAAGAAGAAGAAGAAAAACTAAATGTCTTACATGTACATGTGCCCATTGTGCGAAATGGCCCGTCAATGTATGCGTGGAGTAATTTGGGTGTTGGAAGTGGCCATAGCAATCAACATTAAGAGTGCCTTTGCACAATCGTGCAACGAACTTGGGTGCGCATATACGCCTTGTACGACAGAGAAAACTTCATCACAATGGCTGGGAACAGAATATAGAGGGGAAAAGAGGCGACAATGGTTTTGGGTATCTCGAGTGTGGTGTCTATTCAGTAATGGGGTGCAACAGGAGCTGCTAAACTAAAGAGATGCTACCTATAGAACATAACAGGAACATGCAGCCGTACAGGCGACGCATCCAATCTAGATAAAATCCCGAGCAGCCCCAGCGAGGGCCTCCAAGAGTATAAGCATCCGTCAAACCAAGCCTCCAACAGTGTTGCTCAACTTTGCTCAAGAGAAGAAGAAGAAAGCCAAGCAAAACAGTGAACCCAATGTCAGAAGTTGTCAAATTAGTAGAACCTAGTGTATACCCAAGAAAAAAAAAAGAAAAAATTAGGGAGAGGTTCTCTCCCGAGGCCCGGTAGCCGCTTACTTAGACTCTCTGGTCAGCAAAATCGAGAACCTCGCAGTCGTCCTCGAAGAATCCGTCGCCGTCAGGATCCCCTTGGTGGGCTCCACGTCGTCGCCTCGTCGTAACGACAATCTGCTCCGAATCGCCATACTCCATGACGCGCTCCATGGCTGATGGAGGCAGAGGTCGGTGGTCCTCTGGGTCGTCGTACTCGTCTTCAAAAGCAGAGGGGAGGCCCAGGTCCAGCTTGACAACGGAAATGTCCTGCCCAAACGCCCAGGCGGATGCATCTGACCCGCTGCTTGGCGCATTCGCGCTCAGATGCTGGGCCTTCTTTGCCTTCTTGGAGGTCGGCGCCACATTGGCATCCATCGAAGAGTTTGCAAGGACGTCCGACCCAACGAGCTGGCTGCCATAGGCTGGAGTGTATTCGCAAAGAACGACGCGTCTGTCAGTGTGGAAAGGTTGATATGGCGCACTGCATTCGATTTCCGCCTGAGGAATGGTCTCGCCCATGGTATGAAGAGTGTTGGAAACCACGCGCGGGCGACCCTTGAGCGTCAACGTCGTTCCCACGTCCATTTCTGCCTCGGACAGCTCCAGATACTCTTCCTGAGCGCCCAGTTCTAAAATCTGGCGAACGGCCGGAGCAACGGTATCATCCGGCAGCAGCGGCAATCGATGGTCAGTGTATCGATTGGCACGTGTATTGCGCTTGCCGCTGTGACGTCGAGACTTGCTGGGGTATGTTCGAACAAGGCCCCCGCCTAGGTTGAAGAGAGAGGCGCTCCGCCTGCCTCTGATCCATACGACACACGACGATGCGGGTAGCGAGGCGCTGGGAGGCAGGGACACGCGGTTCTCTCCGGTGTGGCGTAACTGGCTGATGGCGGAGCCAGTCTTTCCAATGGAGCTGGTGATGCTCGCGGCAATCGCACGCCCGCCCTGAGCCGCCGAGTCCTTTAGTATGCTGCCCGCAGTGTTTGAGCTATTCCCGCTGCCCTGGCGCGAGCGTGTGACAAAGGGCATTGCCACCTGGTATGCAGCACCAAAAGCGCCGGATGCGAGGGAAACGGCGGAGCTCGAAGGCTCGGATGGCTCTGTGGCAGGCTTTTGCGTCACTTTGCGTCTGCGCGGAGGGGGCCACATGAAAGCGCTAAAGGGCATCTCCAAGAGATGAACGGTGCCTCTCTCAGTCACCATGGCTAGTCGCTCGCCCTGGGGTTCCGTCCAGACCACCTCAATGATGCGAGCCACAGTCATGCGCGAGAACTGGGCAATCTGGCGAACCTGGGGGCCGGCGCTCTCGTGGGAGGCCAACGACGCCTGCAGGGGTGACGAATGGGTGTGTTGAACACGAAGCAGGTCCCACACCGTCTGCACGTCTCCCTTGCTGCTCGCTGTGAAGAGAGATAAGGAGGACGGCGAAAAGGACAGAAAACTGCAGCCTAGAGGCGTGGCAAAGGTGCAAGAAGGGTGGATGGAAGGAGACGTCACCAGCGAGTCGACATCCACAATGGAGACAAGCCCGGGATCCTTGGCCGAGACCGCTTGCGCAGACGCACCGTGAGTTGGCGGGAATGAAGCACCATCGTTGCGAGAAGCCCACTGCTGAGGTGGTGATCGGGGCTGCAACTGCTGCTGTTGCTGCTGCTGCTGTTGGGACTGTGGGCTCGTTGATCGATTCCAATACGAGTTCCAAGCCTGTAGACCCTGCTGGCCGACCCATTTCGCGCCCTGAATGAGCTCCTGGGTCGCCTCGCGCATCACCTTGTTGACGACGCTGTCGGAAATGGGTAGATCCACGGCAGCGGTGACCGAGGGAAGGTGAGGCGGCGTGTGGGATGAGATTCCAGCCCCTCTTCCCAGGATTGGCACTGGTAGATGCGCTCGGATGGCGATATTCGAAGACGGCGGTGCTGGGCAGTAAGCGATCCTACGACCGTTGAGAGCAAATATAGCCGTTGGAGGATTGGGTCGGCGGATCGTGCCGAGGGGGTTCATCTTATCCGTCTCCTCGGCTACGTCGCCGCCTCGCTGGCCCTGCTGCACACAAGTCCAGAGCTTGGCGGTGCAAGCAAAGACGTGTCCATTCTGCGCCTGTAGCAGCTGCGTGTAAATCCAACATTCGCCAGTAGCGCCGGAGCATACCGCAACGGTTCCGGCATCTGCCTTGATGGCAAATGCCCCGGTGGGAGGAGGGGGTTGGAAAATTGGGCTGGTCAGGGAAACCTCTGCGCTGATGGGGATGGCCGGAGCCTGCAAGAGGACGTCGACCAACTTGTTTGTCTTGAGCGAGTAGATTTCGACGGCCGTCTGGTAGGCCTCAATCACATGCCCGCCGTGGCCACCGCGCCCGGAAAAGGCGTCTTGGTGAGCATAGGTAGACCGGGGGCTCGTGGCACCGTCGACTTTCCTCGCGGCGTCGTCGTCGTCGTCGTCCGGGCCCGCGGCCGGAGCTGCGCGCTGAGGAAGCACAGGGCCGTGCACAACCAGAGCTACCAAGGGGAACACGGAGTCCTTGTCTCCGCCAGCAGTCCATGGAAGTATCTTGGCGTAATGAACACCACCCCGCAGGCCCTTGAGGCTGGCGATGTGCTCCAGCCCCCTTTTGCCAACACCGTACACCTCCAAGCCCGCCCTGGTACCCGGCCAAGACGACATTTCCAGAGCCGGCAGAGCTGTAGGGGCTGGGGAGCTTGTCGAAGCCAAAGTAGAGTCCCTGGTCGCCCGGCTTCATACCGGACTGCGGCTTGATGGTGAGGTCGAGGTCTGAGACGCCGTAAAAGTGCGCCTGGGGTTGGTGGGGAAGCGGAGGAGGATGGGATCCGATTCGGGAGTGAGTGTGAGCATACGGGACCGGAGAGTGAAGGGAGCTCCGGCGATGGTGGGCGGCGGTCGAAGAAGGCCTGGGCATGTTGTCGGGAGAGACAAAATGGGGATCCATCTGGTAGCTGAGAGGCCGCCTCGGGTGACTGGTGGGCGGAGAGGGCGATGCCGGCGACGGCGTCATGAAGGCTCTCTGGGCGGTCCAGCCATGGTGAAGGCGGCCCGAGTCTTCGTAGGAAGAGGGCTGTGTAGGCGGCGATTCACTCGCCAGAGCAATCAGGTTGCTCGGAGAGGCTGCCATTCCGTTTCTCGCCCAGTCATGTATCACGCTCGGAGCGGTGCTTGCAGAGACCGAAGTGGTGGACAAGGCATCCAAGGAAGGCGACGGCTCAGGATTGTCATGGTCAGGAGCAGCCGTAGGCCTTATCTCGGGCGTGTTGATGGGAGGGGAGGAGGCGTTGGAAGTAGGAATGCTCTTTGGGGTGTCGTTTCCACTTTCGTCGCCGTCGTTGACAGGAGGTCTCCTATTTATTCACAAGCACAAGGTCAGCAAACCCAGCTGTCCATACGGCATTCAATTGTGCCCAAGACCCGGAGCAGCAAGGAAATGCGCAGCAGAAAGGGTGAGTCACGAGGCCGAGGGCCATGCGCTGCGATGCCTTGCCATGCCTGGGCCATGGGGGGGGGGGGATATTTAGCGGGAGGACTCGACGCGAACTTGCCGGTCGTCTGTTTGGTCACCGCTGCGGCAATGCCGCCGCTGTGCTTTGCATGTTTCCTTTCCTTCTTGGCTGTAGGGAACTCATAGGTCAGCGATAACGCCCTTTTTTATGCGTGTTTTGTATGTATGTCTGGCGGCCGGCCGGTCTGTATGTCTGCCTTGCCGTGCTTCAAGGGATGGCGATGCACGCTTATCGCGGTGTCGTCACAGCAGTGGTACAAGATAAGACGGGACTGTTACTCACCCGGCATTCAACCTGTGTAAGGGGATTGGAGCAGTGGTCCCGCTCCAGCTGCTTTTGCTTCCGCAGAACGAAACGGGTTCTGCAAAGCCAAAGCCAAAGCTCGTTTGTTTGCCAAGTCGAAAAAAGAAAAAGAAAAAGAGAGTAGTTGAGGTGTAATAGGCAAGGTATGAAAGTATCGTCCGTCCCGATCAGCTCGACGGGCAAAGATGGAAGCTTCTCGTCGGGTAGGGCCAGGTACTAGGCAGCTCCGGTAGCAGCAGGTCTAGCAGGTGTAGACGAGATTTGAGGTACCGCCCGATAAGGGGTTTGCCCGCGGGAGGAACAGAGGGGCTATCGACGGTGACGAGGGGTTCGTTCGCGTCGCGGAGGTACTACTGCTGTAGGCAGATATACTCGTAGTGGGTACGGGGGGAGTGATTGGCAACAGATGAATACGAAAGGTATGTGCAGTAATACGCTGGTTCGTGCGACAAAAGAAACAAGGCGATCTCTAGGTTGGTACAAGTATAGTAGTAGGGAGGCAGGGAATGGCGCAGCCACCGGCCTCGGTTTTTTGGTGTTCGTGAGAAGATGCGACGTCTATCGTGAATGCAGCAAGATGTATGATATCAAGTGGTATCGAAACAAGAACAAAGAGAAGAAGTAGTCGTGTAAGTAAAGAACAAGATCAATATTATGCAGAGCTGGGCTGAGCCGAGCTGAGCCGAGCCGGTTGTTCAAAGAAAGAGACTGGAGTGCTGTTTGAGCTGGTATGGTATCGTTTGACGGTTTGTATGTAATGGATGTAGTGTAGCAATTGTGTAAGAGATGAAGCAGAGAAGGGTTCCGTTGTTGCTCAAGACGTTTGGGGGGTGGCAGCTTTGATGAGTGGCCGCCCGCCCAATGACAGCTCAAGACACTACGGAGTACGAGTACAGCATCGACATGACGGGAGGGCAATGGATGTACCTGCTGGTACTGCGACGGCCTTGTCAGTGACTCGGATAACGCGGGGGGGGAGTTGGAAGGTTCCAGGTCCGCTGGCCGGGCCTTGCAGTGGCAGCTGTTGGGGGGCGTGATTCCGCCAAGGGGGGGCCGAAGGGGGGGAGGGGTATCCCAGCTGGGAGGTCAGAGGAGGGGGCGTGCCGCGTACAGTGACGGAGGAGTGACTGGGCTGGCAGAGGATGACCG